>CM042856.1:18092857-18131586 GCA_023658055.1 Thaleichthys pacificus | reverse complement strand
ATCCACACACGCAAACACGAGCTCAACCCACACAGGGATTTACAACAGAGCTCGGAAGACTGGCCGTGGATCGATACCCTGCCTGCTTTTTGCCTCTGCTATCTCCCCTTTATCAGGGGAGCGACGCTTCTGGGATTTACCATCGCCTCGTTACTGCTGAACTGGGGAGAGGCGTGTCTTCACGCCCCGCTCCCTCACTGCCCCACGTCTAATAACCTGTGTATGTGTTAGAGTGTGTGTTTGTTTGTATTCGCTCTGTGCCGATGGGACCATGGTTCTGCTTGTGTGTGCATTAGTGTGAGCTACCCAGCTTGTTAATTACTGGTCTTGCGTGTGGACGACAGTGTGTCTTGTTAGTTTGCTCCAGTGTGTGTGTGAGTCTTGTGTGTGTGTGTGTGTTGCGCATGTTGCTATTTGAATGCAGGGTGTTTCGTGGGTACATGGTAAGATGCCCAGTGTTGGCTCTGTGCCCCAGTCCCCTCCATTGTGCATGCCCTGTTGTGATTGGGCCCCAGTTTGACCCCTGACACCCACCCAGCTTGGCAGACAATGAGCGAGCGTTCCGGGCGTCAGCACGCTGGGCCGCCATGAGCCTGGAGGGCCGGGGGGGCGAGACATGGCGTCAATCCGCGGCACCGCGGGGCCCCTGCGCTGCGGACCCTGCGCCCCTCCTGCCCACATGGCAGCAGAACCTGGCTGTGTGCCGTGCCCCTGGTCATGGCTTCGTGGGGCTTGGCCTCAGCCTCATGCTGCTCAAATGGATCGTAGTGGGCTCCGTCCAGGACTACGTCCCCACAGACCTGGTGGACGCCAAGGGCATCGGCCAGGACCCTATCTTCATGTCCCAGCCCAGCTCGGTGCCCAAGGGCTCGGACACCTCCACCCTGCCCTCCCCGGTGTCCAGCACCAACCCCCCTGGCGGCTGACGGGACCAGCCCCCCCCCCAGAACTCAGAGCCGATCCACCGGCCAACCACTCGGCCAACGGGAGCCCGGCCAATGGAGGCAGTAAACCGCGCATCCGTCACCTCCACAACCGTGTGGTGATCCGCGTCCCAGCCAAGGTTCAGCCACGGACAAACACGCACCGTCCGAACCACACACGCGCTCTGCGCCGGGAAGGGAGGACAACACCCCCGCGGCACATCCACGCGCCGGGACAGAATCGGTCAGAGCAACGGACCGCAACGGGGCGTCCAAGCCCGCGGCCACGAACCACCTCCTCTACGACCACCACCACCTTGGAGCCCCCCCCCACCCCTCCTGCCACTAAGGGCCCCCCCAAGGTGCCCCCACCCACCGCAGCCCCCGGACCCCCCCTGAAGCCAACACGTTGGAGCAGCCGAGGCCCGCCCCCAAGGGCCCCCCAAGGCCCCGCCACACACGGCCACACCACCGCTTCAGAACACGTGAGGTCTGGACTTCTATTAAAGGGTGTGTGTGGGGGAGGGGCACTTGTGCGTGTGTGTGTTGGCGTACAGTATTTGAGCCCTGACTTTTGTGTAAGTGGAATGAGACGTATTGTTTTACATGTATCTTCACTGCTGGTGAACTAACCCTCAGAATCCCTGGGGAGGGTCTGTGAACGGGCCTGGAGAACAGCTCTTTAAAATGCAGAGGAGATGACATTACAGCTGCAATAATGCATCTTTTCAGCTTTCTTCAGCACCAGACACACGTCTGCCAGTCATTGGTGTGCTTTGCCCTTCGGCAAGGGCACAACCTTTGTTCCTCTCACATATATCTTCTTATTATTTTTATTATTATTTTCCCACCCTAAAACTCAGTCAATATTTGGCCCATACATAGACAACCTAGGTGTCAAAAGTTTCGTCTTGGTCTCGATTGCGTTGCTTCTATTGGGATTTACGTTCCGTTGCACGGTTTACGGTGCGTGTCCACTGCAGCGACGCGATTCGAGCGACAACATGTTTTCCATTCATTTTCAATGGAGCCAGGCGAATCGCTTGCGTGGGCATTGTGGGTAGCGACGCGACGCGATTCAAGCGATTCAAGTTGAGATTTTCTCAACTTTATGCAAATGAGGAGCGATTTTCGCTTAGCGATGGGGCCAATCGGAGTGTTTTCTTGTTTCTCGTAACGTAGCAACCAATGGTCAACATTTCTAGCTTTCTAGGGTTTCAAGGGGGAGGAGAAACTAATCGTTTGTGTGGCTGCTTTACCCAGTCTTGTACGTACATAGCTGTATTCCTACAGAGATGTTAATAAAAAACGATGCATGGCGCAAGGTTGCCGAAGTTGTTGGTGCTTGTACTTTCAAATTCAGTCTAGTCACATTACGTAACTTTGTTCTGTGGTAACTAGCACTAGCTAGCTAGCCTGGCTGGAACTCCCTATCATATCGACAGATTAGCAGAGAGCGATTCGCGTCGCTGCAGTGGACACGCACCGTTAAGGCTGAGCTTAAGTTTTTGTGGCGAAAAGTGTCTTCTGTCAACGAAGGGTAGCAGTGCTAGCCTACGTCACTACGTCACTACGTCAGCACACGTTAGCAACGACGCATGGATACAACGTGATAGAGACGTTCTAGCACGCAAATTATGAGTGAAAAATGCCAACCCCCAAAATTACCAACCATTGGGTTTTGTTGAGAAAGCAATTTCGAGTGGAACTGCCATCTCGGATTTTTTATTTAGGTTGTGAAAGTCTTTGTAATTTGAGCGAGTGCGGGTCGCCCGTGAGACTGCCTAGGCGGCAGCCATGCAAGCGTCATAGTAGTTTAGTATTTTCGTATTTTTATAGTTCGGTCAATTCTACACCACAAAACAGAAGGAGGGCAATGTTATGACGATATGACTATTGTGAAGACAGCCAGATGGTGAGATTTTAATGTAGGTTGCTGTAAAAACATTGATTGGTTTGCTACGTGAGAGCCCCGTCAGCCTCCGTTGACGATTGCGTCAGCTGTTGTCGATCTTTGATGAGTATTTTCTTAATTTCGTACCAGGGTCAATTCTACATCAAAAATCAGAAGGAGGGCAGTGTTATAAAGATATGGCGATTGCGAAGACAGCCAGCGCGTCAGCATATTTTTGTGATTTGTGTAAAACTTGGAATTTGAGTGACACCACGGCTTGTTTTGACGTTAGCCTCAGTCAGACTCGGCTCACCCACTGGCAGTGTGTAGTACTGTCTTCAATGCCACAGCTAAACTTTATGTCAAAAGAAACGTTCTCATTTCCGGCGCTTACAAACAATCAGTGAAAATGTGGAGCAACAGCAGCAGCTTGCCTCTAGCAAACTTAGTTTGAATTAGCCATTTCCCCTACATTAATGTCAAACTTATTTACGTTTTGGGGGCATATTTTCAGTTAGCAGACGGTACGTTTGAATCGCGATTCCATACTGCCAGTGACAACGTTGTTACAGTAGCTTGTTTCAAAGGGGGTTTGCAGCTGTTTCAAAGGTGTTCTTAATGAAATATGTAATATAGAGTAGGCTAAATGCTTGAAAAATAATCACTAGAAGGAAAACTTACAACCGACGCAAGGCACGCACAACCTACAAATTTCCCTCAGAAATTGTACCCTCTCTAGTTCGATTTGTTCTTCTCTCTCATCTTTATCTCCGTAGCGACTTGAACAATAACAAGATTAGCATCTCCCTCCGGTGTATGCCGTCTTGATATGTTTGTCATTACACAAGGCCGCATCTCTGGTAATGATATGTCTGCATTACACAAGGCCATATCTCTGGTAAATGATATGTCTGTCATTACACAAGGCCATATCTCTGGTTGATGGTGCTGTGCACTTCGCCCCCCTGCTCTCTCGGGGGAGGCCTGTGTGCAGTTATACACGGTGGGTGTAGATGTAGACCCAGGTGGGGTTCTCTCTGCTGCAGGAAGTACACTGTATACCAAAGCCTGCTCCGCCCAGAGAGGGATGAGAGGGATGATGGATGAGGGGATGAGCAGGGAGATGGATGAGAGGGATGAGAGGGAGAATGGGCCGGAGATAGAGAGCTGGAGAATAGAGAGGGGGGAGGAGGAGGGGGGAAAAAGGGGAGAGTAAGGAAGAAGAAGAGGCAATTGATATGTTGCAAAGAAAGAGCCAGAGAGTGTGTCCCGGCGTGGGGGGGGGGGTCTTGCCGACTGATACCAATGGAGGCAGAAAGAGAGAGGAGAGGGGAAGAGATCGAGGGAAAGGTACAGGGAGAGGGAAGAAGGGGAGGGTGCATGGAGAGGGGGCACGATTAAAGATGGGGGTATAGGAAGACAGAACTGGGGAAGGGATTTTTTTGCAGATTTAGTATTTTGTAAAAAGGCAGACTCTGTGAATATTTTACTGCACAAGAAATGTGTTTTACATCACAGGGGAGTTTCTCCTACGATGGTGACTGTGTGCATACGCATGCATATTGAAATGTTAAACTTGTGGTTGAGATATAATGCGGCCTCTGTGTAAATTCTCTTTGATAACATTTCAAAAGGAATATGATTATGAAGATGTATAAATATCCTATTGACTTGTGATGCCGTGATTTAAGTGCACACTCCTGTCTCGCGTCTTAGACTGCTGCAGGTTTCTGTGGAGCAGGTTACGTCTCTTTACCATATATCTGAAAACACACTGCTTTGTTTGTTTTCTCTGAGGAAGTAAATAATTGAGAGTCGGACAATTTTCTCAATCGATTTTCTTAGACCAACTGAAGGTCAGGCATGGTTCAATACCCCAACATCCCAACACTTTATATATTAATCATTGTTTAACTCTCAAGCAAGCATCCTGAACTTAAAAACGTGTTGATGTGAGAGGCATGAGCACACACCTTCTGTACACTGAGGAGACTGAATGTGATGGTGTCTCTGCTCACCTGAGGAGACTGAATGTGATGGTGTCTCTGCTCACCTGAGGGGACTGAATGTGATGGTGTCTCTGCTCACCTGAGGGGACTGAATGTGATGGTGTCTCTGCTCACCTGAGGAGACTGAATGTGATGGTGTCTCTGCTCACCTGAGGGGACTGAATGTGATGATGTCTCTGCTCACCTGAGGGGACTGAATGTGATGATGTCTCTGCTCACCTGAGGAGACTGAATGTGATGGTGTCTCTGCTCACCTGAGGGGACTGAATGTGATGGTGTCTCTGCTCACCTGAGGGGACTGAATGTGATGGTGTCTCTGCTCACCTGAGGGGACTGAATGTGATGGTGTCTCTGCTCACCTGAGGGGACTGAATGTGATGGTGTCTCTGCTCACCTGACGGGACTGAATGTGATGGTGTCTCTGCTCACCTGAGGGGACTGAATGTGATGATGTCTCTGCTCACCTGAGGGGACTGAATGTGATGATGTCTCTGCTCTGGTTCTGATTCTGCTCTGCAGACACAGAGCAAGAGGCAGAGCTAGAGGCAGAGGCAAAGCTATAGGCAGAGCTAGAGGCAGAGCTAGAGGCAGAGCTAGAGGCAGAGCTAGAGGCCGAGATGTGCATGTTCTCCCCTAACTAGGGTTGGGTATCCTTTGGGTTTTGACAAATCGATACTTAAAAAAAATAGCCACAAAACGAGGGTGTATGACATCTACATTTAGTCATCTGACTCCCTCACATGACATTGTTTTTATAGAAAAAACAGCTTAAAAAAAATAAAATAATCACTGTTGTCTGCCATGTTCTGTGACTTCCTGTGTTCAGACTTGCATCATGTGAATATTGGGAAAAACGTTTTTTTCTTCAGATTATTCTGACACCACATGAATGCAGTATAATTTAACTAGCTTTCATATGCATTCTTCTTACGTACGTTTTGGAGCACCAGAGGGCAAATATTTCAACAGACACCTCAGGCATTTAAGTGGGACCGAAATGCGGCACCAAAATCTGCGTTAAATATACAGTATATGTGTTGTGTGAGGTGTACATGCAGAGACATGAGACAGGACTGGAGTTATGGACTTATTTACATGAAAATAACAAGGTGTTGTTTATATTTAAACAGTTTAAACGTAAATTAAGCATTATTTCAGCATTCACTGAGAAAGGATTGAGCCGTTGTTTTGCACGATAACAGAACCACAGTTATACTAGTCAGCACATACAGACGATTAAGTAAGGTTCTGCTGGGTGATTCTTATGGGTTCATGTGCTGTGGTGTTGATAGAGGAAGGCAGAAGCCCCAGGCTGTGTGTTAGCATGTTGATGGATCCTTTCTATTGGATATTACTGGTAGAGGGGCCCATGCTCGTCTCACAACTATAAAGATGTTTTACTGTCACAGCACAGTCTCACAGGGCCTGAGGTTTATAGGCACTTTGTATGGCATCTAGCTAACTCACTGAGGTAACCAACATATTACTGAGCACACTATGGAGGTGTGCTGTCAGGCTGGTGCGCTGTAATACCATAGTCTCTTGGACTCACTCCTGGACCAGGCTGGTGTGTGTGTAGTGCATGTATGTGGTGTGTGTGTGTGTAGTGCATGTATGTGGTGTGTGTGTGTGGTGTGACAGCATGTCTCTGCTGGTCCAGATCTTAATGAATCTCTGTGTTCTAGAGGAAGACATGCTCTGCCCATTAGGCCCCCTGTTAGACATCACTGCATCTTACACAGTCTAACCCTGGCCCATGCTCATCCTCACTCTCTTTGTCTCTCTCCCTGTCTCTCTACCTCTTCCTGTCTCTCACTCTCTCCCTTTCTATTACTCTCTCTGTCTCTCTCTCTGTCTCTCTCTTTCTCTCTCCACCTCAGTCTATTCTCGTCTCTTAGTATTTCCACATCTCCTTTGCCCACTTTCTTTCTGAAAGACCTTGGTACACATACACACACACACACACACACAAGCAAACACAAACATTCAATTATACCCCTGTGACTCTTGTTTACCTCCTTACCCTGTGAACCCTAAGCTTCCCTTTGTGTGAGTTCCTGGCAAGGAAACAGCTCTGTGTTGTATGTGGAGGAGAGCAGGAGAGTATGTGAGGAGAGCAGGAGAGATGTGGAGGAGAGCAGGAGAGTTTATAACTGAGCTGTGTTGCTGTGGGCCTGTTCCTCTGATAGTGTTGGGGGCAGGAGTCTTCACACTAACACATCATTGTAATTCAACACACACCTCACAGCGGTCAGTCAGGAGCCAACCAGCCAGCTAGCCATTCTGTAGCGAATCTTTTCCAGATAGCATAACATTAGGCAATACACACACAAGCACACACACACACCCCTCACCCCAGAAAATACACGCACAAAACAACACAACACACACACACAAGGCAACCAACAACAAACGTCTAAATGGATCAACATCTGCCATAACATGTACAGAAGGATTTTGATGTGCCGCAGCAGGGCGGGAGCTTGTTCTGTGACACGTTACGGCCCCCCATGTTCCCTATCCTGGCTACACAGGCACACGAGGAGTGTGCGGAGAGACCGAGAGGAGGGATGGGATTCAAAACAAAGATATAAATCTATTCTTTTTCCCTCTCTCTCCAGGGAGAGTTAGGCTCAGATTTTCCTCGCTGCCTCTCAGGTCCCTCTCTCTCAGTCCCCAGATGCACTTGGCTTCTCACACCACGGCAAGGCCTGAGCTAGGCTATATCTTCCTCCTCCCACGGTGCCTGCCCTAGAGACAGCGGCAGGCACCTGGCTCTGCCTGCCTGCTGTATGGATGGAAGCAGAGCAGACTGCTGTGGAGAAGCCAGCATCGCTAGGCAGAGGTGTAGCAGTTCTGGAGGCTGCTGCCTGATGGCTGCATCATCCCTCTCCAGTCCTCCAGTCACCCAGTCCTCCAGTCCCCCAGTCCCCCAGTCCTCCAGTCCTCCAGTCTCCCAGTCCTCCAGTCCTCCAGTCACCCAGTCCCCCAGTCCTCCAGTCTCCCAGTCCCCAGTCCTCCAGTCCCCAGTCCCCCAGTCCTCCAGTCCTCCAGTCCTCCCGTCACCCAGTCCTCCAGTCCTCCAGTCCTCCAGTCACCCAGTCCTCCAGTCCTCCAGTCCCCCAGTCCTCCAGTCCCCCAGTCCCCCAGTCCTCCAGTCCTCCAGTCCTCCAGTCACCCAGTCCCCCAGTCCTCCAGTCCTCCAGTCCTCCAGTCTCCCAGTCACCCAGTCCTCCAGTCCTCCAGTCCCCCAGTCCCCCAGTCCCCCAGTCCTCCAGTCCTCCAGTCACCCAGTCCCCCAGTCCTCCAGTCACCCAGTCCTCCAGTCCTCCAGTCACCCAGTCCCCCAGTCCTCCAGTCACCCAGTCCCCCAGTCCTCCAGTCCTCCAGTCCTCCAGTCCTCCAGTCCTCCAGTCCTCCAGTCTCCCAGTCACCCAGTCCTCCAGTCCTCCAGTCCCCCAGTCCTCCAGTCCTCCAGTCCCCCAGTCCTCCAGTCCTCCAGTCCTCCAGTCACCCAGTCCTCCAGTCCTCCAGTCCTCCAGTCCCCCAGTCCTCCAGTCCTCCAGTCCCCCAGTCCCCAGTCCCCCAGTCCTCCAGTCCCCCAGTCCCCCAGTCCTCCAGTCCTCCAGTCCCCCAGTCCCCCAGTCCTCCAGTCCCCCAGTCCCCCAGACTGCGTCACAATACAAATAATATTATTTCATGATACTAATGTGTCCACCAGGCTACCATAATGGAGCCCTCTTCTCCTGTGACTGGTCCACAGGGTCCAGGCCCCTGTGACTGGTCCACAGGGTCCAGGCCCCTGTGACTGGTCCACAGGGTCCAGGCCCCTGTGACTGGTCCACAGGGTCCAGGCCCCTGTGACTGGTCCACAGGGTCCAGGCCCCCGTGACTGGTCCACAGGGTCCAGGCCCCCGTGACTGGTCCACAGGGTCCAGGCCCCTGTGACTGGTCCACAGGGTCCAGGCCCCTGTGACTGGTCCACAGGGTCCAGGCCCCTGTGACTGGTCCACAGGGTCCAGGACCCTGTGACTGGTCCACAGGGTCCAGGCCCCTGTTGAAACTATACTTACACTGAGGAGATCGATGTCTCTATATGCTCTTATGGTTCTTCCCCATGGCACTTATTTGGTTTTTCACAATGTATGCTTCATGTTTTGGCTGCTCGCAATGTTTGGGGCTCGTTGTTATGATCAGTGGCCTATGCTCTTTTGTAAAACTCTCTCTTGGAAGTCGCTTTGGATAAAAGCGTCTGCTAAATGCATAAATGTAAATGTATATTCTCTACAACAAACAAACACAATGTGACATTTGCCCAACTGCCGGCAAGGCTGTAACAGTGCCTGTGAAGGAGCAAACAGAGACCTGGGGCTCCCTAACCCTAACCCAGAGACCTGGGGCTCCCTAACCCTAACCCAGAGACCTGGGGCTCCCTAACCCTAACCCAGAGACCTGGGGCTCCCTAACCCTAACCCAGAGACCTGGGGCTCCCTAACCCTAACCCAGAGACCTGGGGCTCCTAACCCTAATCCAGAGACCTGGGGCTCCCTAACCCTAACCCAGAGACCTGGGGCTCCTAACCCTAACCCAGAGACCTGGGGCTCCTAACCCTAACCCACAGACCTGGGGCTCCCTAACCCTAACCCAGAGACCTGGGGCTCCTAACCCTAACCCAGAGACCTGGGGCTCCCTAACCCTAACCCAGAGACCTGGGGCTCCCTAACCCATGCTCTCTCAGGAGACGGGGCCTCCCCGGCCCAGGACCCTGGGAGACATGAGGAGCCCGGTCTAAACACCATGGAGGCCATCTTAGGAGAACGCCACAGAGAGATTCATGCAGACCTGCGTTCCAGTGGGAGGTGTCTGGGGAAGGGGACCAGGCCGGTGGGAGGTGTCTGGGGAAGGGGACCAGGCCGGTGGGAGGTGTCTGGGGAAGGGGACCAGGCCGGTGGGAGGTGTCTGGGGAAGGGGACCAGGCGAGTTGTCTGAGGAGGGAAGACGGGGTGGGAACGGGTGGGCAGGGAGGGGCATGGAGGGGAGGGGGCTGAAATATTAATGAATGGGAAACATGTGGAAGTAGAGTGGCAGGAAGCCTGAATAATGGATGAGGCCTCCAGCAGTTTGGAGTGCTGGGATGTCCCACACTGGCGCAGTTTAATGGCTGGAACAGGCTGCGGCCTCCTGGTTGATGTTCATTGCTCACACGTACAAACCGCTGACCTGGAGGTCCGACTAGGATTGAAAACACCCCACACCCCCACACCCCACTGGGTTGTTCACTGTTAGAACTATGCTCTTCTGATCCCCGCTTCCTTGAACGTCACTTCGGATAAAAGCATCTGATAAATTAATCCATTGGAAAAAATGGTTTCCGTTTCTGTGTGGTTTGCTCGTTGTGACATAAGGACGGGTAGTTAATGTTTCTTCTTCTTGAGGGGGACGCCTTAGAGAGATGAAGGTGTTACCAGACAGGACAGGAGGAGAGACGTGGAGCAGGAAGCAGGAGCATTACACTTCCCTCACCCCTGAGGGGGGGGGGCGAGCGAACAAAGACAATAACCCGTTCATGTGAACGTGAACGGGCTCAGCCAGAAGCAAGTCCAGCTTGTACCAGCGTGCGGGTCCAGCTTGTACCAGCGTGCGGGTCCAGCTTGTACCAACGTGCGGGTCCAGCTTGTACTAGCGTGCGGGTCCAGCTTGTACCAACGTGCGGGTCCAGCTTGTACCAACGTGCGGGTCCAGCTTGTACTAGCGTGCGGTTCCAGCTCGTTCTCGCTTCGCCACATAGTGTTCATCTTCTGCTAATGATCCTCCTTCACTCAGTGAGAATGCGGGTGGCTTGACAATAGCCGGGGGTAATGAGATACTGTGTGATTGCAGCGTGTGGCTCGGCTGTGCTGAGAGCATTAGGCCCGTACGTATCTGATCACAGTCTGTCAGACCTCTGGTATTGAATTACAGACCCGAAGGGCTCCTCGCTTCCGGCATCCATTTGCAAACAGACACAGTGGAAGGGGGGGTCTACTTGATGGGGTGAGACGTGCATTATCCATCCAATAAGCACCCTCTTGGTCCAAGTCACTGTGGAGAGGCTGGGGACAGACTGCAGGTGTGGGGAGTGTTGGGGACAGACTGCAGGTGTGGGGAGTGTTGGGTAGTGTTGGGGACAGACTGCAGGTGTGGGGAGTGTTGGGTAGTGTTGGGGACAGACTGCAGGTGTGGGGAGTGTTGGGGACAGACTGCAGGTGTGGGGAGTGTTGGGGACAGACTGCAGGTGTGGGGAGTGTTGGGTAGTGTTGGGGGTTGGGGACAGACTGCAGGTGTGTGGAGTGTTGGGTAGTGTTGGGGACAGACTGCAGGTGTGGGGAGTGTTGGGTAGTGTTGGGGACAGACTGCAGGTGTGTGGAGTGTTGGGTAGTGTTGGGGACAGACTGCAGGTGTGGGGAGTGTTGGGGAGGCGATCTCATCACCAGAGTAATTGTGTTCAGGTCCAGTACCTCTAATGATGAAGTCATGCAGGCTTTGAAGGCCTTGATGAAGCCATTCATTACGCACCTCATCGTCCGTAAGGGAAAAGCGTCATGCTCATTAGGTAAAATGTACTGGTGTTAGCCTGGGTGAATGACTGCGTATCTTCAAACAGCTTCTGTATCTTGGTGAAAGACCAGTACTGAGATATTCAGAAAGACAGATGTCCCTCTTTTAAGCTAAGGTGGCTCAAGTTGTACTAAAATGGTTTCATCAACAGCGAATGACTGTTATGTTAGTCACGATTTTCATGCATCTCCCTGCAGTGGTGGAAACTGTTAAATACTCTCACTTTCCCTGCTTAGCGCTTAGCATCTGGGTACATCAGGGTCCCCAGGGAAGTGTTGATTGTGGAGGCTGTCCAGTGGGGCTGATTCATGCCAGCGTGTGGCTGAGTGCCATGCTGACGATGCCCACACCAAAGGACACACCCACACAGGACACACACACACCACACACAGATACACATAGGACCCCTAACATGGAGGCTCCTTGGTGGTGGAAGGGTCACCTCTCCTCCCTCACTCACCTCTCTCTTCCCTTCAATCTATCCCACTGCATGTCACCTCTCCCTCCCTCCCTGTCCTGCATCATTCATGCCCCTGAGCCTCGTGACTTTCTCTCTCTCTCCTCTTCTCATCTCTCTCTCTATCTCTCTCTGCTCTCTCTCTCTCTCTCCTCTCTCTCTCTCTCATCTTTCTCTTTGTCTTCTACACACACACAAAAAGAAAACAACAATTTGGCGTCCTATTTCATCCCTGAATAGGACAGCAAACTATGAAATACTGTCCAATGAAAGCTACAGAATGGCATTCAGGCTTGTTGCGATTTATATATAAAATGTATATTTTTAGAAGTCTAGTTAGAGATGCAGTTAGCTCTACATCTGTTCTTCCATCCACAATTAAAATCACAAAGACAGTCATCAGCTGTGCTGGTGTAACTTAACCAGCTCTTCTGTGTAGAAGATGTTCTTACGGATGTACTTACGCTAACCCTAACTTATGTCTAATTATCGCGTAAACAGTTTATGATGTTCCTCCCCTTGTTACGGTACAAGTACACGCATGCCTGACATCTATCCCACAGTCAGGCATGCGTGTACTTGTACCGTAACAAGGGGAGGAACATCATAAACTGTTTACGCGATAATTAGACATAAGTTAGGGTTAGCGTAAGTACATCCGTAAGAACATCTTCTACACAGAAGAGCTGGTTAAGTTACACCAGCACAGCTGATGACTGTCTTTGTGATTTTAATTGGTGAAAACAGATGTAGAGCTAACTGCATCTCTAACTAGACTTCTAAAAATATACATTTTATATATAAATCGCAACAAGCCTGAATGCCATTCTGTAGCTTTCATTGGACAGTATTCATAGTTGCTGTCCTATTCAGGGATGAAATAGGACGCCAGAATTGTTGTTCTTTTTGTTGTTGTGTAGAAGACCAAAGAGAACGATGAGAGAGAGAGAGAGAGATGAGAATGAGAGAGACTTGAGAGAGATGAGGAGGAGGATGACTAAGAGACGAGACGAGAGAGAGAGAGAGAGAGAGGAGAAAGTCACGAGGCTCAGCGGGCATGAATGATGCAGGACAGAGGGAGGGAGGGAGGGGTGACATGCAGTGAGGATAGAATTGAAGGAGGAGAGAGGGAGGGAGCGGAGGAGAGGTGACCTCTTCCACCACAAGGAGCCTCCATGTTAGGGGTTCCTATGTGTATCTGTGTGTGTGTGTGTGTGTCCTGTGTGTGTGTGTCCTTTGTGTGGGCCATCGTCAGCATGGCACTCAGCCACACGCTGGCATGAATCAGCCCCCCTGACAGCCTCCACAATCAACACTTCCCTGTGGACCCTGAATGTACCCAGATGCTAAGCGCTAAGGCAAGAAAGTGAGAGTATGTTAACGAGTTCCACACTGCAGGGAGATGCTATGAAAATCGTGGACTAACATAACAGTCATCGCTGTTGATTGAAACCATTTTAGTACAACTTGAGCCACCTTAGCTTAAAAGAGGGACATCTGTCTTTCTGAATATCTCAGTACTGGTCTTTCACCAAGATACAGAAGCTGTTTGAAGATACGCAGTCATTCACCCAGGCTAACACCAGTACATTTTACCTAATGAAGCATGACCTTTTCCCTTTACGGAATGAGGTGCGTTAATGAATGGCTTCATCAAGGCCTTCAAAGCCTGCATGACTTCATCATTAGAGGTACTGGACCTGAACACAAATTACTCTGGTGATGATAGCCTCCCCAACACTCCCCACACCTGCAGTCTGTCCCCAACACTACCCAACACTCCACACACCTGCAGTCTGTCCCCAACACTACCCAACACTCCCACACCTGCAGTCTGTCCCCAACACTACCCAACACTCCACACACCTGCAGTCTGTCCCCAACCTACCCAACACTACCCAACACTCCCCACACCTGCAGTCTGTCCCCAACACTCCCCACACCTGCAGTCTGTCCCCAACACTCCCCACACCTGCAGTCTGTCCCCAACACTACCCAACACTCCCCACACCTGCAGTCTGTCCCCAACACTACCCAACACTCCCCACACCTGCAGTCTGTCCCAACACTCCCCACACCTGCAGTCTGTCCCCAGCCTCTCCACAGTGACTTGGACCAAGAGGGTGCTTATTGGATGGATAATGCACGTCTCACCCCATCAAGTAGACCCCCCCTTCCACTGTGTCTGTTTGCAAATGGATGCCGGAAGCGAGGAGCCCTTCGGGTCTGTAATTCAATACCAGAGGTCTGACAGACTGTGATCAGATACGTACGGGCCTAATGCTCTCAGCACAGCCGAGCCACACGCTGCAATCACACAGTATCTCATTACCCCCGGCTATTGTCAAGCCACCCGCATTCTCACTGAGTGAAGGAGGATCATTAGCAGAAGATGAACACTATGTGGCGAAGCGAGAACGAGCTGGAACCGCACGCTAGTACAAGCTGGACCAGCACGCTAGTACAAGCTGGACCCGCACGTTGGTACAAGCTGGACCCCGCACAGTGGTACAAGCTGGACCCGCACGCTGGTACAAGCTGGACCCGCACGCTGGTACAAGCTGGACCCGCACGCTGGTACAAGCTGGAACCGCACGCTAGTACAGCTGGACCCGCACGTTGTACAAGCGGACCCGCACGCTGGTACAAGCTGGACCCGCAACGCTGGTACAAGCTGGACTTGCTTCTGGCTGAGCCCGTTCACGTTCACATGAACGGGTTATTGTCTTTGTTCGGCTCGCCCCCCCCCCCCCCCTCAGGGGTGAGGGAAGTGTAATGCTCCTGCTTCCTGCTCCACGTCTCTCCTCCTGTCCTGCCTGGTAACACCTTCATCTCTCTAAGGCCGTCCCCCTCAAGAAGAAGAAACATTAACTACCCGTGCCTTATGTCACACACGAAGCAAAACCACACAGAAACGGAAACCATTTTTTCCAATGGATTAATTTATCAGATGCTTTTATCCGAAGTGACGTTCAAGGAAGCGGGGAATCAGAAGAGCATAGTTCTAACAGTGAACAACCCAGTGGGGTGTGGGGGTGTGGGGTGTTTTCAATCCTAGTCGACCTCCAGGTCAGCGGTTTTGTACGTGTGAGGCAATGAACATCAACCAGGAGGCCGCAGAGCCTGTTCCAGCCATTAAACTGCGCCAGTGTGGGACATCCCAGCACTCCAAACTGCTGGAGGCCTCATCCATTATTCAGGCTTCCTGCCACTCTACTTCCACATGTTTCCCATTCATTAATATTTCAGCCCCCTCCCCTCCATGCCCCTCCCTGCCCACCCGGTTCCCCCCCCCGTACCCCGTCTTCCCTCCTCAGACAACTCGCCTGGTCCCCTTCCCCAGACACCTCCCACCGGCCTGGTCCCCTTCCCCAGACACCTCCCCACCGGCCTGTCCCCTTCCCCCAGACACCTCCCACTGGAACGCAGGTCTGCATGAATCTCTCTGTGGCGTTCTCCTAAGATGGCCTCCATGGTGTTTAGACCCGGGCTCCTCATGTCTCCAGGGTCCTGGGCCGGGTGAGGGCCCCGTCTCCTGAGAGAGCATGGGGTTAGGGAAGCCCAGGTCTCTGGGTTAGGGTTAGGGAGCCCCAGGTCTGTGGGTTAGGGTTAGGAGCCCCAGGTCTCTGGGTTAGGGTTAGGAGCCCCAGGTCTCTGTGTTAGGGTTAGGGAGCCCAGGTCTCTGGATTAGGGTTAGGAGCCCCAGGTCTCTGGGTTAGGGTTAGGGAGCCCCAGGTCTCTGGGTTAGGGTTAGGGAGCCCCAGGTCTCTGGGTTTCGGGTTAGGGAGCCCCAGGTCTCTGGGTTAGGGTTAGGGAGCCCCAGGTCTCTGGGTTAGGGTTAGGGAGCCCCAGGTCTCTGGGTTAGGGTTAGTGAGCCCCAGGTCTCTGTTTGCTCCTTCACAGGCACTGTTACAGCCTTGCCGGCAGTTGGGCAAATGTCACATTGTGTTTGTTTGTTGTAGAGAATATACATTTACATTTATGCATTTAGCAGACGCTTTTATCCAAAGCGACTTCCAAGAAGAGCTTTACAAAAGAGCATAGGCCACTGATCATAACAATGAGCCCCAAACATTGCGAGCAGCCAAAACATGAAGCATACATTGTGATAAACCAAATAAGTGGCCATGGGGAAGAACCATAAGAGCATATAGAGACATCGATCTCCTCAGTGTAAGTATAGTTTCAACAGGGGCCTGGACCCTGTGGACCAGTCACAGGGGCCTGGACCCTGTGGAACAGTCACGGGGGCCTGGACCCTGTGGACCAGTCACGGGGGCCTGGACCCTGTGGACCAGTCACGGGGGCCTGGACCCTGTGACCAGTCACGGGGGCCTGGACCCTGTGGACCAGTCACCAGGGGCCTGGACCCTGTGGACCAGTCACAGGGGCCTGGACCCTGTGGACCAGTCACAGGGGCCTGGACCCTGTGGACAGTCACAGGGGCCTGGACCCTGTGGACCAGTCACGGGGGCCTGGACCCGTGGACCAGTCCCGGGGGCCTGGACCCTGTGGACCAGTCACAGGAGAATGAAGGGCTCCATTATGGTAGCCTGGTGGACACATTAGTATCATGAAATAATATTATTTGTATTGTGACGCAGTCTGGGGGACTGGGGGACTGGAGGACTGGGGGACTGGGGGACTGGAGGACTGGAGGACTGGGGGACTGGGGGACTGGAGGACTGGGGGACTGGGGGACTGGGGGACTGGAGGACTGGAGGACTGGGGGACTGGAGGACTGGAGGACTGGAGGACTGGGTGACTGGAGGACTGGAGGACTGGAGGACTGGGGGACTGGAGGACTGGAGGACTGGGGGACTGGAGGACTGGAGGACTGGGTGACTGGGAGACTGGAGGACTGGAGGACTGGAGGACTGGAGGACTGGAGGACTGGAGGACTGGGGGACTGGGTGACTGGAGGACTGGGGGACTGGGTGACTGGAGGACTGGAGGACTGGGTGACTGGAGGACTGGGGGACTGGGTGACTGGAGGACTGGAGGACTGGGGGACTGGGGGACTGGGGGACTGGAGGACTGGAGGACTGGGTGACTGGGAGACTGGAGGACTGGAGGACTGGAGGACTGGGGGACTGGGTGACTGGAGGACTGGAGGACTGGAGGACTGGGGGACTGGGGGACTGGAGGACTGGGGGACTGGAGGACTGGAGGACTGGGTGACTGGAGGACTGGAGGACTGGAGGACTGGGTGACGGGAGGACTGGAGGACTGGAGGACTGGGGGACTGGGGACTGGAGGACTGGGGACTGGGAGACTGGAGGACTGGGGGACTGGGTGACTGGAGGACTGGAGGACTGGGAGACTGGAGGACTGGAGGACTGGGGGACTGGGGGACTGGAGGACTGGGTGACTGGAAGACTGGAGAGGGATGATGCAGCCATCAGGCAGCAGCCTCCAGAACTGCTACACCCTCTGCCTAGCGATGCTGGCTTCTCACAGCAGTCGCTCTGCTTCCATCCTACAGCAGGCAGGCAGAGCCAGGTGCCTGCCGCTGTCTCTAGGGCAGGCACCGTGGAGGGAGGAAGATATAGCCTAGCTCAGGCCTTGCCGTGGTGTGAGAAGCCAAGTGCATCTGGGGACTGAGAGAGAGGGCCTGAGAGGCAGCGAGGAAAATCTGAGCCTAACTCTCCCTGGAGAGAGAGGGAAAAAGAATAGATTTATATCTTTGTTTTTAATCCCATCCCTCCTCTCGGTCTCTCCGCACACTCCTCGTGTGCCTGTGTAGCCAGGATAGGGAACATGGGGGCCGTAACGTGTCACAGAACAAGCTCCCGCCCTGCTGCCACATCAAAATCCTTCTGTACATGTTATGGCAGATGTTGATCCATTTAGACGTTGTTGTTGGTTGCCTTGTGTGTGTGTGTGTGTTGTTTTGTGCGTGTATTTCTGGGGTGAGGGGTGTGTGTGTGTGCTTGTGTGTGTATTGCCTAATGTTATGCTATCTGGAAAAGATTCCGCTACAGAATGGCTAGCTGGCTGGTTGGCTCCTGACTGACTCTGTGAGGTGTGTGTTGAATTACAATGAATGTGTTAGTGTGAAGACTCCCTGCCCCCAACACTATCAGAGTGAACAGGCCCACAGCCAACACAGCTCAGTTATAAACTCTCCTGCTCTCCTCCCCATCTCTTCCTGCTCCTCCTCCCAACTCTCACTGTCTACTCCTCCACATACACACAGAGCTGTTTCCCTTGCACAGGAAACTCACACAGAAGAGGGAAGTCCTAGGGATTCAGCGGAGGGTAAGGAAGGTAAACAAGCGTCACAGGGGTATCACTTAGAATAGTTAGCATGTTTATTGCTTGTGGTGTGTGTGTTTTGTGTGTATGTGTACCAAGTGCTTTCAGGAAAGAAAGTGGGGCAAAGGAGATGTGGGAAATACTAAGAGACGAGATAGAGAGACGGCCTGGCGAAGGAGAAAGCGAGAGACGACCCTGCTACGCGAGAGACAGAGGAGCTAGGCCCGAGAGAGTAAATCGAAAAGGGAGAGGAAGATTGAGAGACAGGACAAGAGGTCGAGAGACAGGGAGATATACAAATGAGTAGTGAGGATGAGCATGTGTCCAGGTGTTAGACCTGTGTAGAGATGCAGTGATGTCTAACAGGGGGCCTAATGGGCAGAGCATGTCTTCCTCTAGAACACAGAGATTCATTAAGATCTGGACCAGCAGAGACATGCTGTCACACCACACACACACACCACATACATGCACTACACACACACACACCACATACATGCACTACACACACACCAGCCTGGTCCAGGAGTGAGTCCAAGAGACTATGGTATTACAGCAGCACCAGCCTGACAGCACACCTCCATAGTGTGCTCAGTAATATGTTGGTTACCTCAGTGAGTTAGCTAGATGCCATACAAAGTGCCTATAAACCTCAGGCCCTGTGAGACTGTGCTGTGACAGTAAAACATCTTTATAGTTGTGAGACGAGCATGGGCCCCTCTACCAGTAATATCCAATAGAAAGGATCCATCAACATGCTAACACACAGCCTGGGGCTTCTGCCTTCCTCTATCAACACCACAGCACATGAACCCATAAGAATCACCCAGCAGAACCTTACTTAATCGTCTGTATGTGCTGACTAGTATAACTGTGGTTCTGTTATCGTGCAAAACAACGGCTCAATCCTTTCTCAGTGAATGCTGAAATAATGCTTAATTTACGTTTAAACTGTTTAAATATAAACAACACCTTGTTATTTTCATGTAAATAAGTCCATAACTCCAGTCCTGTCTCATGTCTCTGCATGTACACCTCACACAACACATATACTGTATATTTAACGCAGATTTTGGTGCCGCATTTCGGTCCCACTTAAATGCCTGAGGTGTCTGTTGAAATATTTGCCCTCTGGTGCTCCAAAACGTACGTAAGAAGAATGCATATGAAAGCTAGTTAAATTATACTGCATTCATGTGGTGTCAGAATAATCTGAAGAAAAAAACGTTTTTCCCAATATTCACATGATGCAAGTCTGAACACAGGAAGTCACAGAACATGGCAGACAACAGTGATTATTTTATTTTTTTTAAGCTGTTTTTTCTATAAAAACAATGTCATGTGAGGGAGTCAGATGACTAAATGTAGATGTCATACACCCTCGTTTTGTGGCTATTTTTTTTAAGTATCGATTTGTCAAAACCCAAAGGATACCCAACCCTAGTTAGGGGAGAACATGCACATCTCGGCCTCTAGCTCTGCCTCTAGCTCTGCCTCTAGCTCTGCCTCTAGCTCTGCCTATAGCTTTGCCTCTGCCTCTAGCTCTGCCTCTTGCTCTGTGTCTGCAGAGCAGAATCAGAACCAGAGCAGAGACATCATCACATTCAGTCCCCTCAGGTGAGCAGAGACATCATCACATTCAGTCCCCTCAGGTGAGCAGAGACACCATCACATTCAGTCCCGTCAGGTGAGCAGAGACACCATCACATTCAGTCCCCTCAGGTGAGCAGAGACACCATCACATTCAGTCCCCTCAGGTGAGCAGAGACACCATCACATTCAGTCCCTCAGGTGAGCAGAGACACCATCACATTCAGTCCCCTCAGGTGAGCAGAGACACCATCACATTCAGTCTCCTCAGGTGAGCAGAGACATCATCACATTCAGTCCCCTCAGGTGAGCAGAGACATCATCACATTCAGTCCCCTCAGGTGAGCAGAGACACCATCACATTCAGTCTCCTCAGGTGAGCAGAGACACCATCACATTCAGTCCCCTCAGGTGAGCAGAGACACCATCACATTCAGTCCCCTCAGGTGAGCAGAGACACCATCACATTCAGTCTCCTCAGGTGAGCAGAGACACCATCACATTCAGTCTCCTCAGTGTACAGAAGGTGTGTGCTCATGCCTCTCACATCAACACGTTTTTAAGTTCAGGATGCTTGCTTGAGAGTTAAACAATGATTAATATATAAAGTGTTGGGATGTTGGGGTATTGAACCATGCCTGACCTTCAGTTGGTCTAAGAAAATCGATTGAGAAAATTGTCCACTCTCAATTATTTACTTCCTCAGAGAAAACAAACAAAGCAGTGTGTTTTCAGCATATGGTAAAGAGACGTAACCTGCTCCACAGAAACCTGCAGCAGTCTAAGACGCGGAGACAGAGTGCACTTAAACACGGCATCAAAAGTCAATAGGATATTTATACACTTCATATCATATTCCTTTTGAAATGTTATCAAAGAGAAAGTTACACAGAGGCCGACATTATATCTCAACCACAAGTTTAACATTTCAATATGCATGCGTATGCACACAGTCACACATCGTAGGAGAAACTCCCCTGTGATGTTAAAACACATTTCTTGTGCAGTAAATATTCACAGAGTCTGCCTTTTTACAAAATACTAAATCTGCAAAAATCCCTTCCCCAGTTCTGTCTTCCTATACCCGCCATCTTTAATCGTGCCCCTCTCCATGCACCCTCCCTTCTTCCCCTCTCCCTGTCCCTTTCCCTCGATCTCTTCCCCTCTCCCTCTCTTTCTCCTCCATGGTTCAGTCGGCAAGACCCCCCACCCCCCACGCCGGACACACTCTCTGGCTCTTTCTTTCAACATATCAATTGCTCTCTTTCTTCCTTACTCTCCCCTTTCCCCCCTTCCTCCTCCCCCCTCTCTATCTCCAGCTTCTCTATCTCCGGCCCATCTCCCTCTCATCCCTCTCATCCATCTCCCTCTCATCCCTCTCATCCATCTCCCTCTCATCCCTCTCTGGGGCGGAGCAGGCTTGGTATCAGTGTACTTCCTGCAGCAGAGAGAACCCCACCTGGTCTACATCTACACCCACCTGTGTATAACTGCACACAGGCCTCCCCGAGAGAGCAGGGGGCGAAGGTCACAGCACCATCACCAGAGATATGGCCTTGTGTAATGACAGACATATCATTACCAGAGATATGGCCTTGTGTAATGACAGACATATCATTACCAGAGATGCGGCCTTGTGTAATGACAAACATATCAAGAGCCTACACCGGAGGAGATGCTAATCTTGTTAATGTTCAAGTCGAGAGATAAAGATGAGAGAGAAGAACAAATCGAACTAGAGAGGGTACAATTTCTGGGGAAATTGTAGGGTGTGCTTGCTTGCGTCGGTTGTAAGTTTTTCCCTTCTAGTGATATTTTCAAGCATTTAGCCTACTCATATTACATATTTCATTAAGAACACCCTTTGAAACAGCTGCAAACCCCCTTTGAAACAAGCTACTGTAACAACGTTGTCACTGGCAGTATGGAATCGCGATTCAAACAGTACCGTCTGCTAACTGAAAATATGCCCCCCAAAACGTAAATAAGTTTGACATTAATGTAGGGGGAAATGGCTAATTCAAAATAAGTTTGCTAGAGGCAAGCTAGCTGCTGTTGCTCCACATTTCACTGATTGTTTGTAAGCGCCGGAAATGAGAACGTTTCTTTTGACATAAAGTTTAGCTGTGGCATTGAAGACAGTACTACACACTGCCAGTGGGTGAGCCGAGTCTGACTGAGGCTAACGTCAAAACAAGCCGTGGTGTCACTCAAATTCCAAGTTTTACACAAATCACAAAAATATGCTGACGCGCTGGCTGTCTTCGCAATCGCCATATCTTTATAACACTGCCCTCCTTCTGATTTTTGATGTAGAATTGACCCTGGTACGAAATTAAGAAAATACTCATCAAAGATCGACAACAGCTGACGCAATCGTCAACGGAGGCTGACGGGGCTCTCACGTAGCAAACCAATCAATGTTTTTACAGCAACCTACATTAAAATCTCACCATCTGGCTGTCTTCACAATAGTCATATCGTCATAACATTGCCCTCCTTCTGTTTTGTGGTGTAGAATTGACCGAACTATAAAAATACGAAAATACTAAACTACTATGACGCTTGCATGGCTGCCGCCTAGGCAGTCTCACGGGCGACCCGCACTCGCTCAAATTACAAAGACTTTCACAACCTAAATAAAAAATCCGAGATGGCAGTTCCACTCGAAATTGCTTTCTCAACAAAACCCAATGGTTGGTAATTTTGGGGGTTGGCATTTTTCACTCATAATTTGCGTGCTAGAACGTCTCTATCACGTTGTATCCATGCGTCGTTGCTAACGTGTGCTGACGTAGTGACGTAGTGACGTAGGCTAGCACTGCTACCCTTCGTTGACAGAAGACACTTTTCGCCACAAAAACTTAAGCTCAGCCTTAACGGTGCGTGTCCACTGCAGCGACGCGAATCGCTCTCTGCTAATCTGTCGATATGATAGGGAGTTCCAGCCAGGCTAGCTAGCTAGTGCTAGTTACCACAGAACAAAGTTACGTAATGTGACTAGACTGAATTTGAAAGTACAAGCACCAACAACTTCGGCAACCTTGCGCCATGCATCGTTTTTTATTAACATCTCTGTAGGAATACAGCTATGTATCGTACAAGACTGGGTAAGCAGCCACACAAACGATTAGTTTCTCCTCCACCTTGAAACCTAGAAAGCTAGAAATGTTGACCATGGTTGCTACGTTACGAGAAACAAGAAAACACTCCGATTGGCCATCGCTAGCGAAAATCGCTCCTCATTTGCATAAAGTTGAGAAAATCTCAACTTGAATCGCTTGAATCGCGTCGCGTCGCTACCCACAATGCACCACGCAAGCGATTCGCCTGGCTCCATTGAAAATGAATGGAAAACATGTTGTCGCTCGAATCGCGTCGCTGCAGTGGACACGCACCGTAAACCGTGCAACGGAACGTAAATCCCAATAGAAGCAACGCAATCGAGACCAAGACGAAACTTTTGACACCTAGGTTGTCTATGTAGGCCAAATATTGACTGAGTTTTAGGGGTGGGAAAATAATAATAAAAATAATAAGAAGATATATGTGAGAGAACAAAGGTTGTGCCCTTGCCGAAGGCAAAGCACACCCAATGACTGGCAGACGTGTGTCTGGTGCTGAAGAAAGCTGAAAATATCATTATGCAGCTGTAATGTCATCTTCCTCTGCATTTTAAAGAGCTGTTCTCCAGGCCCGTTCACAGACCCTCCCCGGGATTCTGAGGGTTAGTTCACCAGCAGTGAAGTACAGTAAAACAATCCGTCTCATTCCACTTACACAAAAGTCAGGGCTCAAATACTGTACGCCAACACACACACGCACAGTGCCCCTCCCCCACACACACCCTTTAATAGAAGTCCAGACTCACGTGTTCTGAAGCGGTGGTGTGGCCGTGTGGCGGGGGCCTTGGGGGGGCCCTTGGGGGGGCGGCCGCTGCTCCAACGTGTTGGCTTCAGGGGGGGTCCGGGGGCTGCGGTGGGTGGGGGCACCTTGGGGGGGCCCTTAGTGGCAGGAGGGGTGGGGGGGGGCTCCAAGGTGGTGGTGGTCGTAGAGGAGGTGGTTCGTGGCCGCGGGTTGGACGCCCCGTTGCGTCCGTTGCTCTGCCCGTTCTCCCGGCGCGTGGAGGTGCCGCGGGGGGTTGCCTCCCTTCCCGGCGCAGAGCCGCGTGGTGGGCGGGCGGTTGTCGTGGTAACCGTGGCGGGGACGCGGATCACCACACGGTTGTGGAGGTGCGGAGCGCGGTTACTGCCTCCATTGGCCGGGCTCCCGTTGGCCGAGTGGTTGGCCGGTGGATCGGCTCGAGTTCTGGGGGGGGGGGCGGTCCCGTCAGCCGCCAGGGGGGTGGTGCTGGACACCGGGGAGGGCAGGGTGGAGGTGTCCGAGCCCTTGGGCACCGAGCTGGGCTGGGACATGAAGATAGGGTCCTGGCCGATGCCCTTGGCGTCCACCAGGTCTGTGGGGACGTAGTCCTGGACGGAGCCCACTACGATCCATTTGAGCAGCATGAGGCTGAGGCCAAGCCCCACGAAGCCCATGACCAGGGGCACGGCACACAGCCAGGTCTGCTGCCGGGGCAGGAGGGCGCAGGGTCCGCAGCGCAGGGGCCCCGGGGCCCGCGGAGACGCCTGCTCGCCCCCCGGCTCCTCCAGGCTCATGGCGGCCAGCGTGCTGACGCCCGAACGCTCGCTCATTCTGCCAAGCTGGGTGGGTGTCAGGGGTCAAACTGGGGGCCCAATCACAACAGGGCATGCACAAGGGAGGGGACGGGGCACAGAGCCAACACTGGGCATCTTACCATGTACCCACGAAACACCTGCATTCAAATAGCAACATGCGCACACACACACACACACAAAGACTCACACACACACTGGAGCAAACTAACAAGACACACTGTCGTCCACACGCAAGACCAGTAATTACACGCTGGGTAGCTCACACTACTGCACACACAAGCAGAACCAATTGGTCCACATCGGCACAGAGCAGAATACAAACAACAGCACACTCTAACCATACACAGGTTAGACGTGGGCAGGTGAGGGAGCGGGGCGTGAAGACACGCCTGCTCCCCAGTTCAGCAGTAACGAGGCGCTGGTAAATCCCAGGAAGCGTCGCTCCCCTGATAAAGGGGGATAGCAGAGGCAAAAAGGCAGGCAGGGTATCGATCCACGGCCAGTTTTCGAGCTCTGTTGTAATCCCTGTGTGGGTGAGCTCGTGTTTGCGTGTGTGGATTAGCCAATCCACCCAGGGCTGCACCCTCACGCTGATGAAAAACACTTCAATCCAGTGCCGTCCCGCTCTGCCCCGACGCCCTGGTCCTCTGGACGAGATCCGCTCCCAGACGCCCGGGGCTCTGTCCCTCGGCTGCCTGCTGCACACACACCTCCACAGCCTCCAGAGGTGCTCCTGTTCAGGAGCAGCAACCAGACACGAGCACGCACAGACACAGAAGCAGGGAGATGCAGCGAGAGATCGCCCTGCTCTCTCTTTCTACAGCAGGGAGGGGTGGAGGACAGGGAGGGGGGTAAATCCCACTGATCTCTCTCAGATCCGTGTCCTCCTGTCTCAATTGTCCGTCTGTGTCCGACAGTCGGTCCTCAGAATCTCACACTGCCTCAACGGAAGAACGCTGCTGCTGCTGGTCGGTCCTCTCTACATTCCCCCACTGGCAAGCAGCAGAGATGGAGAGGTGGAGAGAGAGAACGAGCGAGAGCGAGAGAGGAGGAGGGAGGGGGCTGCTCTAAAAAACGGATGCGGCGGCTGTTCTTGGAGGCTGCGGAGACTAGGAAAGAGAGAGAAGGTACAGATGAGAGAGAGAGGAATCAACGAGAGAGAGAGAGAGAGAGACAGAGAGAGCTGGGAGAGAGAGGGGAGGGGAATGTTGGCTCGATCCCTCTGTGTGATGTGGGCTTTAAGGCTGCCCCTCCGACGGCAGGGACTCCAGCCTGACAGACAACAACTGCCCCATCGCTCCCTCCACACCACACCTCGGACAGAGTGTGCACGTGTGTGGGCAAAACTGCCCTACCCTGACATCAGCAAGAAGCAGAGAGGGGAAGAGAGGTGAAAAAGAGTTGACAGAAAGAGAGAGAGAGGTTGAAATGAGACAGAGGAGGGTTAGAGGAGAGAAAATGTGTAAATGAGAGCAGAGAGGAGGTAAAGAGAGGTAGAGAAAGACAGAGGTATAGAGAGAGAGCGAGCGAGAGAGAGGGAGCTGTGCTGCGGCAGATGCAGCAGTAGATGCAGAGACAGACGTGGTTCACACACACACCCCGTGCAGACACACACACACCGTTGCAGAGACACACACCCCGTGCAGACACACACACACACCGTGCAGAGACACACACACACCGTGCAGAGACACACACACCGTGCAGAGACACACACCCCGTGCAGACACACACACCCCGTGCAGACACACACACACCGTGCAGAGACACACACACCGTGCAGACACAACACACCGTGCAGACACAACACACACCGTGCAGACACACACACACCGTGCAGAGTACACACCCCGAGGAGAACCACACACACACCGTGCAGAGACACACCCCGAGGAGAGCTGAGAGGAAGGGAGGAGAGAAGGAGGGAGGAGAGGAGGAGGGAGGAGAGGAGGAGGGATGCAAGAGGTAGCACGAATAAGAAAGAGGAAGAGACAACAAACCTTGAGCTCATAGTTGATGGGCGTTGTTAGAGCCCTCCTCTCTCCTCATCCTTCGGTCCACAGTCGATGAGACCCTCATTTCACCGTTCCCCAGGGGCTCTGGGACTCGACAGGCGGCCAATCAGAGCTCTCTCATGCTGGGGTGCTTCTGGCAGACCAAAAATCTTTCATTAAACATTCATACAGAACATCACACATGTCACACACATTACACTTGCCCAGTTGACAACCCCCAAAAAATCTGCTGTGAGAAAATCATGTACGAATATTTGAGATGTTTTTTATGCTAATTTTAAATGCTTCTTTAAAAAAAAATATTGTTATTTCCATTTCATTTTGAAAGAACGCAGTAGAAGGAAACATAAGTGTAGCGGCCAGATTCTTTGCGTCCAGCTTGAGAAATGTGTACGAAGATGAGAGCGCGTGTGGGAGAGAGACAACACAACAGCTAGTAGAAAGAGGACAATAGAAAGACAGGTGGGAGGGAAGGAAGAAGCTAACATGCATCCTGTATGTTCTCTTTCTCAATCTAGTTATCTCTCTTTCTCTATCTAGTTCTCACTAGTTCTCTCTCTCAGCAGATGAGAACCTCCAGACCGACAACTCACCCAGGAGACAACATTCCCAACCAGCAACGTTCTTGTAGATTCTAGTAAACATTTCCTGTTTTTTTCACACATGTGGACACAGAGGGGTACACACAGGGGGACACAGAGGGGACACACACAGGGGGGACACAGAGGGGTACACATAGGGGGACACAGGGGGACACAGAGGGGACACACAGGGACACACAGGGGCACACAGAGGGGGACACAGGGGCACACAGAGGGGGACAGAGGGACAGAGACCTCCAGCTCCGTGGTTATTCACATCTCCACGTAGTCGACTGATGCTAATGCTGCTAATGCTAATTATGCTAAAGACGGTACCGCTAATTATGCTCATGCTAATGATGCTAATGCTAATGATGAATCGGATGTTTATACACAGAAGCTAAGATGGAGCCCCTGGAAGATGCCTTTGAACTAGACAGGTTGTCATAACGAACGCCTCTCCCAGGAGTTACTGTGCTACTTAGTTTGAGCTGTGGAAACTTCGAGCCAGGAGACCTACGTCTCACTCCAAGATCGCTAAATCTGACTGTTGTTCCTGCTTCTAATATATTTACCAAATCCTCAAAGCTGTTGCAGAGTTGAAGTTCATAGACATAGGTTCAGTTTCCATATCAAAGGGAGTTTGAACAACTGTGCCAAATTGTGAAAGTAATGTTCCAGTATAGCTGGGCTCCAAGTTCTCCCTCTCTCTCCTTGCATGTGTTACCCTCTCTCTCCCTGCATGTGTTTCCCTCTCTCTCCCTGCATGTGTTACCCTCTCTCTCCCTGCATGTGTTACCCTCTCTCTCCCTGCATGTGTTTCCCTCTCTCTCCCTGCATGTGTTACCCTCTCTCTCCCTGCATGTGTTTCCCTCTCTCTCCCTGCATGTGTTACCCTCTCTCTCCCTGCATGTGTTTCCCTCTCTCTCCCTGCATGTGTTACCCTCTCTCTCCCTGCATGTGTTTCCCTCTCTCTCCCTGCATGTGTTTCCCTCTCTCTCCCTGCATGTGTTACCCTCTCTCTCCCTGCATGTGTTACCCTCTCTCTCCCTGCATGTGTTTCCCTCTCTCTCCCTGCATGTGTTTCCCTCTCTCTCCCTGCATGTGTTTCCCTCTCTCTCCCTGCATGTGTTTCCCTCTCTCTCCCTGCATGTGTTACCCTCTCTCTCCCTGCATGTGTTTCCCTCTCTCTCCCTGCATGTGTTACCCTCTCTCTCCCTGCATGTGTTTCCCTCTCTCTCCCTGCATGTGTTACCCTCTCTCTCCCTGCATGTGTTACCCTCTCTCTCCCTGCATGTGTTACCCTCTCTCTCCCTGCATGTGTTACCCTCTCTCTCCCTGCATGTGTTACCCTCTCTCTCCCTGCATGTGTTACCCTCTCTTCGTGCTTTCCAGTCTTTAAAACAAAGCCATAAAAAGACCCCCAAATATCCTTAAAGAAATATATTAAATTCGATTTCTGTGAAAACTGTCAAACCTAATTTATTAATTGTGTAATATTTCCCACAAATCACTGAAACAACACTTCCATCAATATACACAGTTAATAAGTTGCTGTTCCTCTAAACATCACGCTGTATCAAACTGATTTCCACGGATTGTTTAAACAAATGTGTGAGCCAGCTTAAGCAAGACAACATTATTAGTGCTCACATTTAGAAACAGCAGAGGGGGGAAAAGTAAGAGTCAGCACTGCCAACTTCAGGGCATTCATGTATAACAACTCTCCCTCTCTCCCCCCATCTCTCCACATCTCTCCACATCTCTCCCCATCTCTCTCCCTCTCTCCCCCCCATCTCTCCACATCTTTCCCCATCTCTCTCCATCTCTCTCCCCATCTCTCTCCATCTCTCCCCCTCTCTCTCCATCTCTCTCCCCATCTCTCTCCATCTCTCCCCCTCTCTCTCCATCTCTCTCTCTCCACATCTTTCCCCATCTCTCCTCATCTCTCTCTCTCCCCATCTCTCTCTCTCTCCATCTCTCCCCATCTCTCTCTCTCTCCATCTCCCCCATCTCTCTCCCTCTCTCCCCCCATCTCTCCACATCTTTCCCCATCTCTCTCCATCTCTCTCTCTCCCCATCTCTCTCTTTCCCCCTATCTCTCCACATCTTTCCCCATCTCTCTCCATCTCTCCATCTCTCTTTCTCCCCCCATCTCTCCACATCTCCCCCCATCTCTCCCTCTCCCCCCATCTCTCCCCATCTCTCTCTCCCCATCTCTCTCTCCATCTCCCCCCATCTCTCTCTCCCTCTCTCTCTATCTCTCTTTCTCTCTTACTTCTCCCTCGCTTAGTCACACACACACAAACACTAATAAGAATACCACACACACAAACACTAATAAGAATACCACACACACAAACACTAATAAGAATACCACACACACAAACACTAATAAGAATACCACACACACAAACACTAATAAGAATACCACACACACAAACACTAATAAGAATACCACACACACAAACACTAATAAGAATACCACACACACAAACACTAATAAGAATACCACACACACAAATACTAATAAGAATACCACAAACACAAAAACACACAGACACAGGGTGTGCTCATCTAATATTAGCCTCAATGCAAAATATTCATAAAAATATGCAACATGGAATAAAAATTCCGACCTGCCAACTGCCTTCAATCCTCCCCACTAGATGGCATGACATGTGTAGCATCAGGAAGCTATTTCCAACAAGGCAGTAACAGCTAGTGTCTTCTCAAGCTAAATATAGTGTAACTACAGAAGGACACTGTCAGTAACACATTTCTCAGCTTTCAACAAGCAACAGCTTTCCTACTGATTGCGCTATTTGGAAATAACACTTGAAGAGGAAATGTTGTTGTGTGCATCCAGTCCCCAAGTCATTAGCAGAGTGGAAGAGGTAAAGGCACATCCAAAGATTATTTAATCAATATGTGTTCCCATGTGCTTCTCCTGGTTCCAGGTCTCCACACACCTTTAAAGCTCCTCTTCAGCTGGTTAACCTTACTTTTCCACCCACAAGCGCTAAGCTAGCGCTGAGCTAGCGTCGAATGACTTATTGATGAGAGGCTGACCTGCCGCCACACTGTGCAGTATTCCAGGGGATGGCTCTGCCCTGGGGAACACAGTCAGTGGACAGCAAATCCCACTTAAACTGTGGAACAACTACATTTCCTAAAGGTATACATCTTTGTCCCAAACTCCCAGGTTGTCTCTCAGCCAGGGAGGTCTTCCTTCATCAGATTCACTCAAACGTAAACTGACTTTCAATAAGCTGTTTTTATGGCTCCAATCTCAGACCCGAAAGGAGTTTCATTAAAAGTCTAGTGAATTTGTGTTATTTTAGCTCTGATGTATGAGTTACCCTCTAAGCTCAGAGGGCATCACATCTCAACACCCTGTACCAGACAGGTGTGTTCCCTGTACCAGACAGGTGTGTTCCCTGTACCAGACAGGTGTGTTCCCTGTACCAGACAGGTGTGTTCCCTGTACCAGACATGTGTGTTCCCTGTACCAGACAGGTGTGTTCCCTGTACCAGACAGGTGTGTTCCCTGTACCAGACAGGTGTGTTCCCTGTACCAGACAGGTGTGTTCCCTGTACCAGACAGGTGTGTTCCCTGTACCAGACATGCAGAAGCCACACCTGAGAACACAGGACCACACTGAAGAGAAGTTTACCTGGAGAGCGTCCATCTCCCATCACATTATCCCACAGCAGATTCCAATCTCAAATACAGAATGTCTTCATTTTATTCAAAAGAAACCAGTATCACGTATCCCTTATATTCCACAACTTTCAAATCTTTGATAATGTGTGTCTGAAGGGATTTGTCCAAAGCTTCTCTATTTCAGTAACCTGCACCTGCTACATCATGAAGGGAGGTCGCACGGTCCATAAAGACGTTTACAATTCAAACAAGCCCATCCAGGGTGATCATGCAAGGTTGTCCTGCTGACAGCTTTACTGCTGAGTTCAGCTGGTGGCAGCATATTCCACACAGCACCGGGGGAGATGTACAGACTGTCAACTGAACTTGGCTGAGAGCCACGCTCTGTAAAACTGGCTGCACCTTCAAAGATTAGTCATGTACTTAAGTAGGACCTACTTACCTACCAACCCATCAAATCCAGGAAGTGCAGAAATACATTTAATTAAGTTGTCTTCAAATGATGAACTCATTTAGAAACGGTGTATACTATACTATGAAGATCGTAAGGCTGTGGCATGAATGAAAAGTTCAGTTAAATGAATTACCGGTTATTCATAATTTGGAGATTGTCATCAAATTTAATACCATATAATCTTGGTAGCATTTCTGAGTTGGCGTAGAGAAGACACCATGGTGTGAGGGCAGGGCCACCCCTGAGGGCAGGGCCACCCCTGAGGGCAGGGCCACCCTTGAGGGCAGGGCCACCCCTGAGGGCAGGGCCACCCCTGAGGGCAGGGCCACCCCTGAGGGCAGGGCCACCCATCTTCCTCAAGAGGAAGATGAGAGTTGGAGTCAAACAAGTTGTCAAGGATGTTGGGTTGAAAGGGTGGTGGATGGGAGGGGGAAGGGAGGTGGAGAGGAGGGTGAAGGGAGATGGAGAGGAGGGTGAAGGGAGGTGGAGAGGAGGGGTAAGGGAGGTGGAGAGGAGGGGGAAGGGAGGTGGAGAGGAGGGGGAAGGGAGGTGGAGAGGAGGGGGAAGGGAGGTGGAGAGGAGGGGTAAGGGTGGTGGAGAGGAGGGGTAAGGGAGGTGGAGAGGAGGGGGAAGGGAGGTGGAGAGGAGGGGGAAGGGAGGTGGAGAGGAGGGGTAAGGGAGGTGGAGAGGAGGGGGAAGGGAGGTGGAGAGGAGGGGGAAGGGAGGTGGAGAGGAGGGGGAAGGGAGGTGGAGAGGAGGGGTAAGGGAGGTGGAGAGGAGGGGGAAGGGTGGTGGATGGGAGGGGGAAGGGAGTTGGAGAGGAGGGGTAAGGGAGGTGGAGAGGAGGGGGAAGGGAGGTGGAGAGGAGGGGTAAGGGTGGTGGAGAGGAGGGGGAAGGGAGGTGGAGAGGAGGGGGAAGGGAGGTGGAGAGGAGGGGGAAGGGAGGTGGAGAGGAGGGGGAAGGGTGGTGGAGAGGAGGCGCTCGTAATCCCCACACTCTTGTTCATATGTAAACCTTAACTACATCCGACGGTGCAACTAGGGAAAAGTACTGATTTGGAAGTATTGTTTTGTAAGGGTGTAAAAGTTGGGGCTTTTTAGGGAATATCCATGTTTAAACATGTATTAACATAAAACACCTTAGGTTGTACATTTGTTCAGTTAATTATTACACGGTTGGAGACTTGTGTTGGAGACCTAATGAACCGTGTGTGTGTGTGTGTGTGTGTGTGTGTGTGTGCGTGCGTGTGTGAGAGAACAACGGTTGTGATCGCCGAAGGCTTGAGAACACCCAATAAAAAACACAATGTCACAACATTGTTCTTTAATATGTAGATACACACCTAGGCTATATCAAAACATTCCGGCCTTAAAATCCAATAGTGACGTTGGGATTTTATTTTTATTTTTTGGCGGTTACTTTAGCCATGTGTGTCCCGTTATCGGCCGTTCAGTTTCAGTAGAGTCATGTCAAGACATGGAGCTGCTCCACACATGTGCGGTGGCAGGGTGGGGCTTGGTTGGGCTACAGCCACACCAAGAGTTGTGTTAGGTCCTCCATGAAACAAGCAAGAACATTGTGTATTCTATTGTGTATGTATTCACATTGAAATGCAGACATTGATTTGAGCCCCACGACTGTATGGATTACTTAATAGTGTTGCAAATAACCTAGACCCATGTCAGAATGTCAAAATGCAAAACCACAAGAATGTACATATTTCGGTCAGGTCAAGTTAAGTTTGGGATGGTTATTTTAGTTTTAGAAAAAAATTCAGGGACATTTTTTCAACCTTTCAAATTTTTTGTTGGGAAAATATTTTTCAAACCTTTAGAATTGTCTTTTTTTTTGCCGGGGGGGGGGGACTTTTATTCCACACACAGTGAAAGGAGATGAGAGAGGAGAACAGAGAAGAAGTCTAAAACAGAGTTCAAAGCTTTAGAAAGTTTTTTCCAAAAGTTTTTTCAAACCTTTAGAAAGTGTTTTTTCAAAACTGTTTTCAAACCTTTAGAAAGCTTTTTTTTTTTATGCAATGATGCAAACCTAAAGAATAGGTTTTTGAAATATTTGTTCAACCTTTCAAAACGTTTTTTTCCAAAAATATTTTTCAAACATTTCAAATCTATTTTCAAATGGTACTGGGACAGTGAGGAAAAATGTTAGTTGTGAGCCCTGTCCAAATCATGGAAACCCCCAAAAACATAATTTCATCTCGCACATGGCTGCGCTAATCCACATCTACACACACAGACACACACACACTGCAGGTGAGCAGCACTGTGCTGGAGGCGTCCTGATTTGCTGGTTTGCTGATTCACGGTGGCATGTCCCAGCTCCCTGGCTGTGGCCCGGACGCCCACAGGGGAGCCTTTCTCAACGTGTGTCAGCCGTCTCCTCTCATTAGACGCTGTCACATCCCCGGCCCACAGCGCCCCAGGACTGGTTGGGGGTGTGTGTGTGTGAGACTGTGTGTGTGTGAGACTGTGTGTGTGTATGTGTGTGTAGTGGGATCACTTCATGGAAACAAGCAAATGTTTTTTGCTTGACAGGATGCATGTCTTAAACACACTGTCAAGATCGTGTCAAGTCAAGTCAGTCAGGCTTCAAGTATTTCGATCAAACTCTTCCCAAACAGTTAATGCAACAACGACCTAACCGTTACTAAATACTTTGTGTTGTCCTTGCTTTGTACTATGATGATTAACTTAAACAGACAAAAAGCTCAGAGGAGGAAAGTAAATGTTGGTCTGTTCTCAGGGTTGTCCTCTCCCCTGGTCCATACAAAGGCCCTACACCTGCCTCTACAGCCACCTGCCTCTACAGCCACCTGCCTCTACAGCCACCTGCCTCTACAGCCACCTGCCTCTACAGCCACCTGCCTCTACAGCCACCTGCCTCTACAGCCAGGCTGGTTGCCTTCCCTACACCTGCCTCTACAGCCACCTGCCTCTACAGCCACCTGCCTCTACAGCCACCTGCCTCTACAGCCACCTGCCTCTACAGCCAGGCTGGTTGCCTTCCCTACACCTGCCTCTACAGCCAGGCGGGTTGCCTTCCCTACACCTGCCTCTACAGCCAGGCGGGTTGCCTTCCCTACACCTGCCTCTACAGCCAGGCGGGTTGCCTTCCATGCCAGGCTGCTATGGGAACCCAGCCTACAGTGAACCAGGCCTGCTAATTTCTTAATGAAAGTTCAGCCCCTCTGATCAAAGATCCGCTGCTGGGATAATACTCACAGGCTTCTCCAAGCACAATGCAAATCCACTATTCTCAAATGATTTAATACAAACCCTAATCCACGTGCTCAAGCATATCAATATCCTTGTTGTTGCCTGGCAGGACCCAGCGGTGGATGGTTTAATTGGCATGCAGCACAATGTCGTTTTCTGATCTTTATTTCTGATGAGTTTTTTATTGTAACAATAATGCAGTTTTACTATAAGTTAACAGACATCTAAATATCCATAGATCATTATTCTGACTGAATTTCTTCTTAGTAAGTTAGCTTCCAGAAAATTTCCTAAACATTTCTTTGTGTTTTGCAAGAGTATGTGTGAGGATTTTGGTGTGTGTTTGTGCGTGAACGAAAGTGTATGAGTGTGTGAGAAAGATAGCTTGTGTGTGTGAGAGAGAGAGAGACAGAACAGAGGGAGATAGAGCATGTACGTGTGTACAAGTAAGTGTGTCAAGTGGATTTAGGTGGGCATGTGTGTGTGTCAGCGACAGCTTTTGTGTGTGAGAGAGGGATAGCTTGTGTGTTTGAGAGCGTGTGAGAGAAAGAGAGCATGCATGAGTGTGTGTGTAGTGTGTGTACAACAGCTGGACTAGAGCATAAATGTTGGTGTCACAGGTGGGGTTTTACACTTAGGGTGCTGCTGACACGCACAGACACACGCTTTAATCAGCTAGGACACCAGGAGTCTGGCTGTATGATGGCGTGGGTGGTATGATGTATACATTTACATGCTAGTTACATGGGTGGGCGATTGAGGAGAGAGTTCAACCAATTCAGCACAGTTACTTTGGTATGACCCTGGGGAAGGCATGCATCACCAGAAGCTTGACGCTCTCTCACACTAATGACGTTCATGTTGATGTCTGCATGAACCTATGTGTGACTACACGACCATGACACCATCATGAAGACATGGATCTGCACAATGAGGGTTATTATGGAATGCACAGAGAAAGGTTAATGTAGAATTTATGTAATCGCAGTCTCATGTCACGTATTAACTGAAGGAATACATTTCTAGGCATGCAATTATAAACACATTGGAATGATAACTGCATAAATAATTATAAATACATTGGGATAATAACTTGTCGCTGATTGATGTGTTGGATATGAGCTGGATAATGAAGCATGCCGGTCTGGAGACGGGCGACGCTTAAGACCACCAGCTCGGAGAACACAACACACACAGGAAGTGTGTGTACAAAGGCAGACCATAATTACATTTGCAGGAAACTCAGGCTTAGTCAGATATGCTCTGCATCGCCATGACTACCCTCCTCCAGACCTCTTCTGACACGGTCACTATGCTCTCCGTCTTCTCTCACCAGGAAAATTGACAGTTTCTCCAATTAATTAAAATGTTCTGCTTCAACTCGTCAACTCTCATCGCTCAAGTTTACAAAACTAACTCACTTACGCTGCATGTGTAAGAATATTAATGAAATGTATTCTGAGTCAAACATGTTTGATGGACAATGGCTGTTGGTCTCAACATAGAGTAATAACAAAACGGAATATATTAATTTGTTTTTTACATATATATATATATATATATTTTTTTTTTAATTTATAAACATTTTAAAAAACAAAATCTCTGAAAAATCGTGAATCGATTTTTAATCGAATCACGACCCCAAGAATCGATTCAAATCGTGAGGTACCAACAGATTCCCACTCCTATTACTCCTGTTGAGAAGCATGAAGCAGATGTGTTTGCTCTCTCCCTGTTCTCTTCCTTTCTGCACGCCAGTTCAGCATTGTTGTGTTTGTTACACGCCACACACAGGGATAACATCTTAATCTTGCATCCTAATCCCCAGTAGGTTCCCCCAACCCTGCTGTATTGAACACGTCTAAGCCCATGACACCAGTCTGAAGCCATTCTACTCCATAGATGCATTTCATAGATATAGTATTGACTAGATCAGTGTCATGGCAGGCTTGTGTTCACCACCATCTGTTGGATCTGTGGCTTAATGACATCACTCCCTGCGTGACCTCTCCTTCATCTTGACATTAAACACAGAGGATTACAGTTTGTACACACACATATCACACACATACAGGTAATGAACATACACACACATTACATGCAGACGCTCTTATCCAGAACGACTTACAGTAAGTACAGGGACATTCTCCCCGAGGCAAGTAGGGTGAAGTGCCTTGCCCAAGGACACAACGTCATTTGGCACAGCCAGGAATCGATCCGGCAATCTTCTGATTGATAGCCCGATTCCCTAACCACTCAGCCATCTGACCCCTGACATGGATACACACGCACACACACTCCCACACACACACAGATAACACCCAATTGAAACCTGTTCACAGATTCTTATCTCCAGATCAAACTGGTCTGAACAGTGTGGCTCCTCCCTCAAATCCACAGGCTTCAGGCGTTGCCTTTTGAAAGCTCACTGATGCCTCTCTCTGGTTCCTCTGTTGCCACAATCTTAGAATCAAAACGGATATGACAAGATGGTACATTATTGGTAGATGGTACCAAACAAGACACGGACACACACAAAGAGACACACACAGCATTGACAAAAGGTTGGGGCACACATGCAAACATCCACACCCATGCAAACACTCACAAACAACTTCCTGTAATGTTCTGTGACGGATGATATGACTCAGGCTTTGTTTACATCTGTACAAGGCTGGGAGATGTGCTCTCCAGGAGATGTGCTCTCCAGACTGAGGCCCACAGTAACATTGTGCTGTTGTTCTATGAACTGTGAAGACCTGAGTGGCCTTGGAATGCATTGAGAGAGAGAGAGAGAGAGAGAGAGAGAGAGAGAGAGAGAGACGAGAGAGAGAGAGAGAGAGAGAGAGAGAGAGAGAGAGAGAGAGAGAGAGAGAGAAAGAAAGAGAAAGAGACAGAGACAGAGAAGAAAGAAATCTTGTCTAGGCTGAAATGTGTGTTTGCAGAGTCTGTGAGAGGGGACCAGCAGCTGTAACCTTGAAGCAGAGCAGGCCTGTCTCAGCCAAGCATCCTGAAGGGCCACAAATCAAATTATTGGACCCGGAGGCTCGCAGTAAAATTGCCTCTTTCTTTCTCCTTCTTTATTTCCATGAGCAAAACCTCCTAGTTTAGGTTGACAGCATATTAAAGAGGACCCAGAAGCAGTGAAAGAAGGTGTTTTTATCTGTCTCTCCATCTTCCACTCACAGTTCTCATTACCTTCTCTGTAGGTCTGTGCATTTCAGAAACACATTCATGTGAACAAAGCCTTGTAGACTTCCCAACTGATCCATCTCCAGATATTACACTTTCATAGTTATATATTTATAAATACATCTTCCAGACGTGCCATCAAGTATGAATGTGTGATAGTGGCAGATAAGTGTGCTAGTCTGTCACACTTAGGGTACTGAGGATGCAGCTATCTGCATTTCTGTTGTGTTTGCATCATAGGTGCTGTCAGTGACCATTCTAGTGTGAACTTGGGTTGAAATCTAATTTTCTGCATTACAGTCAATAAAGATAAACCCGGTTGTGGAGGCAGATAAGGTGACGCGCCCCTTCCCAGCCTCACAGGCAACCATCCCAGCTGTCCTCGCACATCATGAAAAGGAAAACAAACTGTATCGGAAGTCTGAAAACTAATCAATACGGAGTATGAATAGTCTGTAACCTGGCCTCTCTCTCCTCCTGATAGTGCCACCCTCTCTCTGGTCCTCTGTCTTTACTGAGAGCTGGACCTGTCCTTCACCTGTTTGTCTACAGGCTGACCCGTCTGTCTTTAAGTTGTACTGGTCTGGTATCGTACTGGTCTGATATCGTACTGGTCTGATATCGTACTGGTCTGATGGTGTACTGGTCTGATGGTGTACTGGTCTGATGGTGTACTGGTCTGATATCGTACTGGTCTGATATCGTACTGGTCTGATGGTGTACTGGTCTGATGGTGTACTGGTCTGGTATCGTACTGGTCTGATATCGTACTGGTCTGATATCGTACTGGTCTGATGGTGTACTGGTCTGATGGTGTACTGGTCTGATGGTGTACTGGTCTGATATCGTACTGGTCTGATGGTGTACTGGTCTGATATCGTACTGGTCTGATATCGTACTGGTCTGATATCGTACTGGTCTGATATCGTACTGGTCTGATAGTGTACTGGTCTGATATCGTACTGGTCTGATATCGTACTGGTCTGATATCGTACTGGTCTGATATCGTACTGGTCTGATATCGTACTGGTCTGATAGTGTACTGGTCTGATATCGTACTGGTCTGATATCGTACTGGTCTGATAGTGTACTGGTCTGATATCGTACTGGTCTGATATCGTACTGGTCTGATAGTTTACTGGTATGAGACAATAATAGTTCAGAGCCACATGGCAGACTGAG
>CM042856.1:18070357-18087857 GCA_023658055.1 Thaleichthys pacificus | reverse complement strand
GGTTTGGACAGCTCCCTGGATCACAGTTTCCCATTTCTGCCTGGTGAGCGCTCTTATCAAAGCCCTGCATGGGTGAAGATTTGCATATGGCCTGTATAAACAGGTGTGTGTGTGTGTGAGCATGTGGAAAAGGCAATGCATACACACATAACCACATAATCATGTCCAAAGCATGCTGGCACACGGTGCACTAGAACATTATTCTTCATACATGCAAATGTGAAGCCCCACACAGCGAGGTAGAGACAGGAGAGAGTCATACAGCGATGTGGGCAGCGCCTCCTTCAGCAGCGAGCATCAGGACACCCGCAGGGAGCCCCACCCCCCAAGGGAAGCCCCACCCCCCAGGGGAAGCCCCACCCCCCCCAGGGGAAGCCCCACCCCCCAGGGGAAGCCCACCTCCCAGGGGAAGCTGTGGAGAGCTAATGAAAGACCATCCATACTTTCATTCAAACATTCATACAAAAAATGAATGTTTTGTGTATAAGAGGAAAGCCTCTGGAGATGACTGGCTGATTTTGCGTCCTCCTTCCAGCAACAAATTGGAATTAAATGATCTCTCATAGTGATAGATGAGAAAACGTTTGCAGAAAGCCTGCCGGGTCATGGTACAGGTAAGAGAACAGGTGGAATAACGAGACGACAAGCAAAAAGGAATCCTCATTTTCTTTTACTTTAAATCCCTAGAACTGCTGCTTTCTGAGTCAGACGACCATGGGAAAGTGCAGGACAATGGCTGCAAGGTTCCAGGGATAAGTAGCTTACCTGATAATAGTCCCACCTGAATGGAATTGAAGCTTCAACTAAGACTCAGAAGGAGCTCTCCTTAATCCCTTCTGTAGTCTGGCCTGTCTGGAAACAACGCTTCCACAAAAGTAAGACAAACAACTGTCTTTAATCTTTTTGAGGGAATTGAACACAAGATAAATAAGTAATGTCAGTTGCACAATAAAATGGTTTTAGGGTAATTTAACGGTAATTAACTGTGAAGTTGTTGTTTAATTGCAGCAATGGAGGTCAGAAAGTGATATCCACTGGGGAAAAGAGGATAAGGGTTGCATGCACACAGCTTTCACACACAGCTTTCACACACAGCTTTCACACACAGCTTTCACACACAGCTTTCACACACAGCTTTCACACACTACATTACCACTTAAACACTTTAAACACTCGCTGGGCAGGAAAACACAGTTCTAATGAATAAGGATGCTTTGACCGAACAATGAGATTCAGTTTTGGTCTTGAAAGTATTTGGGTGGTTGTCCTAGTGTTAAAGGGTTAGGGTTAGGGTTAGGGTTAGGGTCACTAACACCACAGCTGTTAGGGTTAGGGTCACTAACACCACAGCTGTTTTAAATCAAGGTAATGAAAACAAACACACTATAAACATATTGTTTATAAAACATGCATGAAATAACTCATATATTTCAAGGAGGAAAAAACAAATGCATTTCTATGTGATGACTATGCGATGAGCAAGATATTAACTGCGAAGCCAGGCCTCACAGTGTTCGTCTGTTGCATGTGCCGTGACTGTGTCACTGATGAATATTCAGCAGCACAGCAGCATAAATAGCCTCCTCTGACTCAGAAATTAACTGCTAATGGTGAAGCTCATAGGGAGAGGGGTGAGGGAGAGGAGAGGGGTGAGAGGAGAGAGGTGAGAGGAGTGAGGGAGAGGAGTGAGGGAGAGGGGTGAGGGAGAGAGGGAGAGGAGAGGAGTGAGGGAGAGGTGTGAGGGAGGGGGTGAGGGAGAGAGGGAGAGGAGAGGAGTGAGGGAGAGGAGTGAGGGAGGGGGGTGAGGGAGAGAGGGAGAGGAGAGGAGTGAGGGAGGGGGTGAGGGGACAAGAAACAGACAAAAGGGTAGTAATGGCCAAGATGTCACTAGCTAGCTACTATGCTTTTGTTTACATTTACTTGTGTACTAACAGGTGAAGATTGAGAGATTGACGAAGCAATGGTCTTGATAATCCCTTCCATAGCTCCTGATTTAAGTGTTCTAGACCAGCTGAGAGTTGTAGCTGCACTGGCCAGGAGCCGGTTCTTTTTTTTTTTATATATATCTATGCTGGAACCTTCCAAAGTGAACAGAGACAAAAGCATTCCTCTGGAACCTTCCGGAGTGAACAGAGACAATAGCTTTCCTCTGGAACCTTCCAGAGTGAACGAAAACAATAGCTTTCCTCTGGAACCTTCCAGAGTGAACGGAAACAATAGCTTTCCTCTGGAACCTTCCAGAATGAATAGATAATGTGAGCTGCAAACAGTCTTCACTGGACGGAGCGTTTAAATGTGATTTGTTCAACCGATAGTGACAAACAATGAATAGATTATGTAAACTACACAGACCTCCTGCTCTCACAAACCCTCAACATTCTCATGTCCGAGCTTCTAACAGTCGAAGCAATGGTCTTGATAATCCCTTCCATAGCTCCTGATTTAAGTGTTCTAGACCAGCTGAGAGTTGTAGCTGCTCTGGAACCAGTCTCACTGGCCAGGAGCCGGTTCTTTTGCTGTTGACACGTCAATAACTGATTCTAGATTGGCACCAGCTCCAAACTCTCAAACTGCCTTGGAGGAAAATGGGTAACAGATGAGCTCCAGAGAGTTCAGGGCAGTCAGGGTGAGACCGTGTGGGGGCATGGAGGAGGGGAGCCATTAATCCATTAATCATGAAAAAGCTTCATGTTCAGCATAATATGGATTAGTGAGATAATTAGTGGGAGCAGAACAAGGCTACTCTCTCCTTGTTGGTGTTGTTGCTGTTGAATTTACATGTTAACAGCTTTCTCTCCACAACAATATGACACAATGACTAAGTGACAGTCAGCAGGGAAATAAGGATGAAAAGCCACGCAGGTTAAAGATTCTCCACAGCCTAACCCTAACCCAGGATCGTTAAGGAGACGTCCACAGCATCCCAGGATCGTTAAGGAGACGTCCACAGCGTCCCAGGATCGTTAAGGAGACGTCCACAGCGTCCCAGGATCGTTAAGGAGACGTCCACAGCGTCCAGGATCGTTAAGGAGACGTCCACAACGTCCCAGGTTCGTTAAGGAGACGTCCACAGCGTCCCAGGATCGTTAAGGAGACGTCCACAACGTCCCAGGTTCGTTAAGGAGACGTCCACAGCGTCCCAGGATCCCAGGATCGTTAAGGAGACGTCCACAGCGTCCCAGGATCGTTAAGGAGAAGTCCACAGCGTCCCAAGATCGTTAAGGAGACGTCCACAGCATCCCAGGATCGTTAAGGAGACGTCCACAGCGTCCCAGGATCGTTAAGGAGACGTCCACAGCGTCCCAGGATCGTTAAGGAGACGTCCACAGCATCCCAGGATCGTTAAGGAGACGTCCACAACGTCCAGGTTCGTTTAAGGAGACGTCCACAACGTCCCAGGTTCGTTAAGGAGACGTCCACAGCGTCCCAGGATCCCAGGATCGTTAAGGAGACGTCCACAGCGTCCCAGGATCGTTAAGGAGACGTCCACTCAGCCCACCTCACTCTAAATCAATGCCACAATATGAAACTGTATTGATGACATCAGAGAGTGTCAACTAAAACACCAACACCACATACATCTCAGAGCCATGTTCCTGCTGTATGGATCGCTCCTTCAGCCTGTCACATAGGAGAAACCTTCCCTTCCTGCCAAATATTGAATATTAATTCTCTGTTTAACATGGTCTTTCTCTCCTCTTTCATTGTGTGTTCTCTGTACAGTGACCATCACCTCCCTGTCTGTTCCCTGCTGCCTTCCCCATCACCTCCCTGTCTGTTTCCAACTCACAACCCACCTTCTCCTCTCTTCCATCGCCTCTCTCTTCACCATCACCTCCCCTCCCTCTCCTCCTCTCTCTTCACCATCACCTCTCTCTCCCCCATCACCTCCCCCTCTCCCATCACCTCTCTCTTCACCATCACCTCCCCCTCTCCTCGCCTTCCCCATCACCTCCATGTCTGTTCCCTGCTGCCTTCCCATCACCTCCCTGTCTGTTCCCTGCCTGCCTTCACCTCCTCTCTCCCATCACCCTCCCTCCCTCTCTTCCTCTCTCACATCACCTCCCTCTCCTCCTCTCTCACATCACCTCCCCTCCCTCTCCTCCTCTCTCTTCACCATCATCTCCCCCTCTCCCCCGCATCTGTACAGGAAGAGTCATTCTATCATTGTCATCCAAAACATGCTGATAAACCAAAATGTTCACTCACTCCTACAGTGTGTAGGAGTGTAGGCCTAATGGCCACATAAACACACACACCCTCTCACTCAGCCAGAACACAGACGTCATCAGTGTTGGGGTGAAACACTGAAAGAGGAGTTTGTTGTCGGATAGCGTGGCTGTGATTGGCATAATTATTCCCAGGAGAGGCAGTGTTGATGGAGAAGTAGCACTGTCATCTTCCCAGCAGAGACCCACATCAGACCAGCTCCCAGCATGCACCATGAGAGACCAGCTCCCAGCATGCACCATGAGAGACCAGCTCCCAGCATGCACCATGAGAGACCAGCTCCCAGCATGCACCATAAGAGAGACCAGCTCCTATCCAGCACTATGAGAGAGACCAGCTCCCAGCATGCACCATGAGAGAGACCAGCTCCCAGCATGCACCATGAGAGACCAGCCCTGCTCCCAGCCTGCACCATGAGAGATAAATAGGTAGAGGCAGGTTGAAGGTAGAGGCAGGCTGAAGGTAGAGGCAGGCTGAAGGAGCCTCCTGGTGTCTGACTCTTAATGATGGACCAGCATTATAGCAGAGGCCCGTGGAGGAGGATCTTATCTGAACAGAGACAATAGCATTCCTCTGGAACCTTCAATAGCATTCCTCTGGAACCTTCCAGTAGCATTCCTCTGGAACCTTCCAGTAGCATTCCTCTGGAACCCATAGATATATATAAAGACAGCCTTTATATATATCTATGCTGGAACCTTCCAAAGTGAACAGAGACAAAAGCATTCCTCTGGAACCTTCCGGAGTGAACAGAGACAATAGCTTTCCTCTGGAACCTTCTAGAGTGAACGAAAACAATAGCTTTCCTCTGGAACCTTCCAGAGTGAACGGAAACAATAGCTTTCCTCTGGAACCTTCCAGAATGAATAGATAATGTGAGCTGCAAACAGTCTTCACTGGACGGAGCGTTTAAATGTGATTTGTTCAACCGATAGTGACAAACAATGAATAGATTATGTAAACTACACAGACCTCCTGCTCTCACAAACCCTCAACATTCTCATGTCCGAGCTTCTAACAGTAAATATGATTTCCATAACCAAACATGACCGTATTGATCTCAGTCTGATGCAGAAGGTGAGTCCCTGTTTACACACCTTCGATAATGTGTTACCAAAGATTCCTGTGAAACACAACATGCCCCTTCTGCTCTGTTCTGTGTGGAAGAAACTCGCATATTACAGTACTTTTCTGTACACCCAGAATATTTAGGCTAGGTGTGCTTGCTCTTGCAATGGCACACTACTATCTCACATATATATTATTATTATTATTATTACAGGGCTGCCAACTTTTCCAAAAACCTTCGAGTGAGATTTGGTATTTTGGGGGGCCAACCACAATTTTCCTGCAAAGCACCCGATTTGTGTTAGTCTAGCTAGCTAGCTAGTTAAAATAGTTGGCTAGCTAGCTGGTAGAATTGCAAAACGACTAGGCTAGGGCTAGTTAGCTACATAACAAAAAGGCCACAAGTTTCTAATGTTTTGAAAAAAAAATATCTAAAGGTTTTTTATTTATTTTTATTTTTATCCTGTTATCCAAACCGACTACTATATACAGAACAGAATTGACAGGGGGGGGGGGGGGGGTTAAGCAGCTCGTTCCTCCACCAGGGAGAGTGAGACAGGATGACTGCCAGCTGATGAGAGGTTTGCATTCTGCACACATCTGTGAGGGAACGGCTACCCTTTCTAAGTACATTAGACAAGATTGTTGATTTATCACACTTGCTCAATATGTTTGGGGTTGACCAGGGGTATAATTAGACTGATTGGAGAATGCAGTGATTGCTACCAATCGACCGGTCTGCTTCATCAGCGCCTTGTGAAAGCTTTCCACAGTGACACCAACACATGAACGCAGCAGATGTGGAGTTGTTGAGCTTCGATAGAGCTGCCGTGCTTACACAGACTTACACAGACGCAAGGTCAACCTAATTGTGTTGTGACGGTCTTTCTGTCGTGTAGCACTGTGGGCGTTCGAGAGGAGAGGGAGGCCAAGGTGACAGTCTTTACCTTCCCAGAAACCCTTAGAATGCTAATAAAAGCAGGATATGAATGCGGTTCCTCACAAAGCACAGTGGGAGAGGGTGGATAGGAACGTTCTAGAACATATAGTCATAGAATATGCAAATTTGTTGTTAGCTGTGCTATGTCTGAAAAATAGCATTTGTGTAGTCTCAATGTGTGGGCATGCATGTGTATGTGTGTTTAGAGAGAGCTACACCTGGAAGTGGAGGGGTTTTAGAGAGCGCTGTCCGTTCAGGTTCATCTCATTACCTTCCTGTTCATCAGCCTGCTCGCCCTCCCAGTGTGTCAGCGCAGCCGTAACGAGCTGTGAGAGATGCACTCATTACAACATAAAACAAAGAGGCAGCAAAGTGGACACCCATTAAAGGTGAGTGAGAGGGTTAAATGGTCCAGTCAAGAAATTATGCTAATCACAGGGGCTCGGATGAAAAGTCAACACAATAACAATAACCTTTGGAGACTGGCTCGTTAAAATGGCACCGAAGCCATGCTTGGGTTGAAAACACAGATGACATGTTCTCAGAGTAGAGAGCAGAGAGGTGGGGGTGAGGAGGAGGTAAGAGGGAGAGGGGGGAGGTGGGGGTGAGGAGGAGGTAAGAGGGAGAGGGGGGAGGTGGGGGTGAGGAGGAGGGAGGTGGGAGAGGGGGAGGTGGGGGTGAGGAGGAGGTGGGAGGGAGAGGGGGGAGGTGGGGGTGAGGAGGAGGTGGGAGGGAGAGGGGGTGAAAAGGTTCACCGCCGGGGTAGAGGCCATCCTTCCTCCTAGCGTCAGAGGCAGCACGCACACAAACACAACAGCAGTGTTAGTTTCTGAGTGCCTGACCGAGTGAGTGCTCACCACTTTTCCCTGCGCTAGTCAGAGATCAATGGCAGGTCATGTCAGTCTCCACACGCAGCCTCCAGCCACAGTGAGCGCTCACTTCCCCACTTTCAAGAAAGTGTCTGGGGTTTGTGTGAGTGTTTCTTTCTCTATCCAGAAAATCCATATTTCATCATACTGTCCATCTGCCAAGCCCTTTCTCTCCCCCCCACCCCCTCCTGAAGAACATCCCACAGGCGTGGCTCTGGCTTTGAGGGCACATATTCAAAATGGTCTCGTCACAGAATAACAAACACCCAGTGTGGTTCCCTCGCGCCAAAGCAGCAGCTACACCCAGCCAGCACTAGTTTGCTAGATCTGGGTCACCACGGGATGAATCTTTCATAGCGTGTCCATCAAAATCAGCCCCAAATACAAAAAGGAAAACAGTTTGAATGTCACACTAGTGCCTCCCATGGAGAATTCATGAGAAGTAAGAGCATTAAGCAAACACGTCAGATCACAGGTACCAGAGGCAACAAGGAGTTGCTTCTGACAACTTAGTATTCAGTATAGTCATCCAGCTTTACATTATTCATTCCTTCAGAAGATGTGCCAGGAAGGCGTTACCCCGGTAACCCACTTTAACGCCACTGTTTGAGCCACAGACGTCATGTTTTTCATTTTAAATTCACACACTCAAACCCTGTCCACTCTTCCCAACACTCTTGGAGGAAATAACTAAGCATGACATAGCATCCATCTTCCTCCCTGGTCCTCGAGGGTTAGGCTTATCTTGTTATTTACCCCAAATCAGTTTTGGCCTTCAGTATTGAAGTGCTGAATTTTTTTACAATACTTGGCCTCTCCGCTTGAAGAGGAGCAGAGTCGATCCCCTCATCTTCAGCATTGTTAGTCACAAGGTTTGGGCCAACAGAACAACGGGCTGATGTGTTCCTGTTTCAGCGTGTACCCTGACTCAGGGTTTAATCCAGCCTGCATCAACCCCTCGCTCAACAACAGCCCCATCAAGCCGGACGACGCTCAACAAGATGGATTCAGCTGTCCACACTAACACAACCCTGCCCTCTGTAATTGAATGCTCCTTGTCTGAAACCTCTTCAGTCCTGCCTGTCCGACACACAGGGACTAATGAGTGTGCGGAGGGTCACTGCTCCTGCTCTCTGGCCTTGTTTCTCTCTATCCAGGATCCATGTCACTGCCACCACTGCAAGCTGTCATCACCCCACAAGCTGGTCAGACACACTATTCTCTTTTTTGTGACAACATGTTCAGCTTCTACAATGTGACAGCACATTCCTACTTACTCCTTACTTTACACTGTGTCTGGTAGCTGAGATGTTACTTTACACTGTGTCTGGTAGCTGAGATGTTACTTTACACTGTGTCTGGTAGCTGAGATGTTACTTTACACTGTGTCTGGTAGCTGAGATGTTACTTTACACTGTGTCTGGTAGCTGAGATGTTACTTTACACTGTGTCTGGTAGCTGAGATGTTACTGTACACTGTGTCTGGTAGCTGAGATGTTACTTTACACTGTGTCTGGTAGCTGAGATGTTACTTTACACTGTGTCTGGTAGCTGAGATGTTACTTTACACTGTGTCTGGTAGCTGAGATGTTACTGTACACTGTGTCTGGTAGCTGAGATGTTACTTTACACTGTGTCTGGTAGCTGAGATGTTACTTTACACTGTGTCTGGTAGCTGAGATGTTACTTTACACTGTGTCTGGTAGCTGAGATGTTACTTTACACTGTGTCTGGTAGCTGAGATGTTACTTTACACTGTGTCTGGTAGCTGAGATGTTACTTTACACTGTGTCTGGTAGCTGAGATGTTACTTTACACTGTGTCTGGTAGCTGAGATGTTACTTTACACTGTGCTTGGTAAATACAGACCAGTGCTTGACTTTTACCACCAAAATAACAAGGAAAGATGCACATCTGATCCTTGATTTTCTGCTGTACGTCTACATGCACTATTTGTACATCGCCACGGAGAAAAGCATCTGCTGAAAGAATTCATGTAAAAAGATTTTATGTAATTCTGTTTCAGCCTTATTGTAAAAGGTTATACATCGCATGACCTGCTGCAACAGCTTCCTCTGCCTGGACCCTGGAGGCTGGACCCTGGAGCCGGGACCCTAGAGCATGGACCCTGGATCCAGGAGGCTGGAGCCTGGACCCTGGAGCCAAGACCCTGGAGCCGGGACCCTGGAGCCTGGACCCTGCAGCCTGGACCCTGGAGCCTGCAGCCTGGAGCCTGGAACTTGGAGCCTGCAGCCTGGACCCTGCAGCTTGGAGCCTGCAGCCTGGAGCCTGGAACTTGGAGCCTGCAGCCTGGACCCTGGAGCCTCTCCACATTAGGATTTGTGCTCGATGAAGGCCTGTTACACTGAATTGTAAAGTAAATGACATAATCAATCGTCTGCAGATGTAATTTGTGCATCACAGTATGTGCTCTGAACACCATGCTGACATGTTTCCTAAACAGCTATAATAGTAAACAGATAAAGATTGCCAGCATGTTACTGTGCTGGAATAGCAGATGTCAACTCTGCCTTGCTTGCTGTATCTTTGACAGAACGGTGGATAGAATAATAGATTCTGCACTAAATGATAGAACGATAAAATGATGAATAGACTGACTGGCTTGTGTTTTGACCATCCATTCTGAGATCCAGTTAGCAGATCAGTTAGTGGTGCTTGGGCTCAGCCCTCCTTGTCCTGGCGTCTGGATCAGGAAAGGTCATTCAGACATGACTAATGGAGAGAGGACGTGTCCAAGAGTCTGCATGTCCTCCACTTGCATTCTGGAACATTTAAACTCATGCACATGCTCAGACCAGTCCTGCTGCTGAACTAAACACATTCACAGTTGAGCTGTTCAGTGGACTTGTGATGTCACAGGCTGGAGATGCTAGCCAGTTGTAAAGAGGTAAAGACATCATCAGACCCCTGGTTCAAATGTTGGGCCAATTGACGATGTGAAAGAAACTCTGGCCTATAATCTCTAATGTTGTTTAGTGTTCTGTGAAATAGCCTACACCAAGACAATAATCCAGTGAGGAAGGAATCCTCTTGTACTCCCTCATGCAAACACACTACATGAAAAAGTAATGAATACAACTTTACTTCTTTACTGAAAGGTTACTTGTGTTGTTCTCCCAGACAACATCCATAACCACTTCAACAGGATGTCCTGTTGTTCTCCCAGACAACATCCATAACCACTTCAACAGGATGTCCTGTTGGCAAACCAATTTCTCACCACATGCCTTCAATTTCCCTTTAGTTTCTTAAAGGACCGTTGCTACCCAGTCACAATAAATTGTGAAATGTGATTTTAGGTACATCTCCTTGAATTGATGCATTGTTTGAATCTAGAACAGCTGGTGTTGTTGCTGGAGACTGTTGTCTGAGTCTGAGTATTACTTTAGCAGGCCGCTGTTGCACTGCGCACCGGGATCTTCATTACTTTCCTTTTGCGCAATTTGCATGTTGCTTTGGTTAAAAGTATCTGCCGAGTTAAGAACATGTGAGACGTCATGTCAGAGAGTGAACAGTGACAGTGCTGATGAGAGACATCAAGGCAGCTTCAGGTTCTCTAACCAGGTCACCTGTTGTCCCATGACCATCATTTTATTTTGAGTTAACAGAAAAGCTGTTTATCCAATGTGAGCTACCTTCATCAGCAGTCCTGTCTCCATCCCATGTGTCTCCTCCTCCAACCACCCAGCAAATTACAGCCTCAGACGCCTCAAACATCGGGCTGACATGCCCTTCCTCAGCCGCCCGCATCCCTGGCCTGGATGGACACTTTAAATGAAACAAACATTGAAAGGGAGAGAAGCCGTCTCCTTTGTGTGCTGTGCGGTGTGTACCTGCTGAGCGTTGTTAGACAGCAGCCCCGCAGGGGGGCGTCCTGCATGTCAATGCAGCTTCACTTGAAGATCTGAGCCTCAGAAATGTCACGTCGTTGATTCTCTTGTGCCTCTCGCTGCACTGCAGGCCTTTTCCTCCAAACACATTCCTCCAAACACATTCCTCCAATAAAGTCGATGAGCTTCGGTCTGGTGTTCTCGGTTTCCCCCGTGTTCCCCAATGGGCAAGAGGAGGGAGGGGGGCAAGGGAGAGAGAAGGAGGGGGAAGGGGAATGAAGAAGGAGAGGAGGGAGGGCGTCTAGCTAGGGCATCACTGTGGGAGTGTACTCACTGGCCATCAGTGTGGGAGTGTACTCACTGGCCATCAGTGTGGGAGTGTACTCACTGGCCATCAGTGTGGGAGTGTACTCACTGGCCATCAGTGTGGGAGTGTACTCACTGGCCATCAGTGTGGGAGTGTACTTGGAGTCCGCAGCTAAAGAACTTGTTACAACTCTGCAGAAACACTGGGAGCACTTTGTCCAGGTCTGACCCGGCTGGAGCACATCAGGCAATAAGTCTCTGGCTAGCCCAGAGCACACTCGCCCAGAGCACACTCGCCCAGAGCACACTCACCCAGAGCACACTCACCCAGAGCACACTCGCCCAGAGCACACTCACCCAGAGCACACTCACCCAGAGCACACTCACCCAGAGCACACTCACCCAGAGCACACTCACCCAGAGCACACTCACCCCATGAGCACACTCACCAGAGGCACATATTATACCTACCATTGGAAAATATACCGGAACCCTACCTTTAATCTACTTATTCATTTGACCTTAAAGTCATCACATTTGGAATGTCCTCGATCAATTTAAAAGGTCAACCTACAGATATTCCATTTGCTGCTGTTGAAAGGCCAAAGTCTTTCTTTTAGTAGAGAGGGTTTCCTCTATAATCCTCTTTGGAATTGCATGCAGACCAGACCATCTGGGAAAGTAAAATGATCGCAGCACAGCCGCAGGTTGAATGACAGCCCAACAGACTATAATTGTGGCCCTCTGTGTTAGTCTAGTAGGTGCCTCATTAACCCCCAACACCCTGAACTCCTAACGCTAATCTATCCCATTCTGATTTATTCCTGTAATTTCTATTCCATGGTGGGACCCCTGCTCCCCTCCCTAACCTGAAAGACTTGAAGGACCACGGCGAGGAAACCTCCAGTGTTCCTGTACCACACTCACACTGCAGTCATATCAGAGGCGGCAGACTCTGACAGGCCCACACCCACCGCCAACCGGACGACCAATTAGCATGCGGTCAGAGCTGGATCTGAGTGAGTCAACAAGCTGTGAGGCTCCACCAACACGCCAGGTGCACAACACCAGACAGCTCAGGCCTGGCAGCACTCTCTGTATAATCCAATTAACATCATTTAAACATGATGCCGGCAGCCAGCCCACAACAGTGATGAGTTCCTGCTCAGCAGATCTCTCTCTGTTCAGACTGCTCCTCCCTGTTCAGACTGCTCCTCTCTGTTCAGACTGCTCCTCTCTGTTCAGACTGCTCCTCCCTGTTCAGACTGCTCCTCTCTGTTCAGACTGCTCCTCCATGTTCAGACTGCTCCTCCCTGTTCAGACTGCTCCTCTCTGTTCAGACTGCTCCTCTCTGTTCAGACTGCTCCTCCATGTTCAGACTGCTCCTCCCTGTTCAGACTGCTCCTCTCTGTTCAGACTGCTCCTCTCTGTTCAGACTGCTCCTAGCTCTCTCCCTGTTCAGACTCTGGGTTTAAACACTTAGTGAGCTAAAAGGTCTTAGTATGCTTCCTAGTGTGCTTCATTGTGTGCCAGAATAAAACATTGCCAGTGCTCCAGTGGAACAAGAGAAGAGATAACTGAATTATGATTATTTAACAGATATCTCTCACACACACACAGCTCTGCTTATTCTCTCATGAGGAATCTGTTTAGTCTGACACACACACGTTGATGTTATTATCCACCCAATAAGAGTAGGGACATTATGACAATATGATTTAGGGAAGCACTGGTATATTCCCATTAATGGCAATGGAGAATCCCACTCAAAGATTTTTTTTTATAATTGTCCTAATCTAATCTGAAATGGAAAGATATGATCAGATTTGAAATTGAATCAGCAGTCTGCTGGAAAGTATGAATTGTTACAGGGTTAGGTTAGGATTAAAGGGTTAGGGTTGGGTTATGGTATTCCGGTGAGGTTTAGGGGTTAGGGTTAGCATGTGTTGCTGTGTGTTGCTGTGAGGGAAGACAAAATCAATCAACAACAGAAATAGAATAGCAGATAATTAAGCAGGGGAGGCTAGACAAACCTGTCCCTCATTGACTTTGACATCTACTGTGTTTACATCTACTGTGTTTACATCTACTGTGTTTACATCTACTGTGTTTACATCTACTGTGTTTACTTTGGGGCAAGGAACACAGCACCAGCTGTGGTTCACACATGAGTCAGCGTGCCAACACCTTGGACTCTGTGAGTCAGCGTGCCAACACCTTGGACTCTGTGAGTCAGCGTGCCAACACCTTGGACTCTGTGAGTCAGCGTACCAACACCTTGGACTCTGTGAGTCAGCGTGCCAACACCTTGGACTCTGTGAGTCAGCGTGCCAACACCTTGGACTCTGTGAGTCAGCGTGCCAACACCTTGGACTCTGTGAGTCAGCGTGCCAACACCTTGGACTCTGTGAGTCAGCGTGCCAACACCTTGGACTCTGTGAGTCAGCGTGCCTGTGACTGTGAGTCACAAGAGGAGCTCAATGTCAGCGTCATTTTTATGCCAGCCATGTAGAGGATTTTAATTAAGTGTGTTTATTTGAATATGAATGTTCTAGGCCTCGTCCATAACCTTGAACCCAAACATCAATGCCTTTTATTCCATGCATAACTACTTGTGTCCCCTGTGGACACAGTATGGATAATTATTTAGAAATATCAAACATACGGTATATACGTCAAAAGCAATAATACCTTCTTTATAGTCACATTGTGACTGAAGTCTGATATTAAACTAAGGATGTTTGATAAAGATATCGTGGATATCTCTGCGGATCTCAGACCAAGACTAATATGCTTTACAGATCAGAAACACATTCTCAATAAAAGCACACTTATAATTCCGGCTTTTGATCTCAAATGACGGCAGACTTTCCAGAAGCCATTAAATATGTATTCTAGAACATGGAAATTATAGTCGGCATTCTACTAAATCCCATATGCATCATCTTGGGGATACTCTAATGAGCACTATAGACAACTGGAGCTTATTTACTGAATGTAGAATTGGGCCGATTTGAACTGTTGAAGACGAAAGCAGCAGAAGAATCATGACCGCTATCTGAGAATCTGATCCTCTAGCTCTACACTGGGGGAGTACTATAATCTGATCAGGCTGCTTTAATTATCAAACTCATCCTAACCCTAAACTCATCCTTACCTACAGTAAAGAAAGAAACGTGTTTCCTCAACGCCTGCGAGCCTCTTGAAGGCCCTGCTATCAACCTGCCCAGGTAACAAGCAGCAGTTAACCACACAAACATTATTCCCCTTCCCACAATGCAATGGGAGGGAGGTTTGGGCCAGGACCGTCCAGGAGGGGTGGCCATTTGCCCTTGTATGTCACATTATGTGTGCAATCACGTCAGGGATAATTGGATGTGTGGGGAGGAATACCGAACGGGTTGCAGAGGACAGCTCAGAAACACACACAGCCAGCAGCTATATCTCCTCAGTCATCTTACAGCACAGAAACACGCTACATGATAACGTGATATGAATCACACCACACCACAGCAATGCTGATGTCCATAGAAATGAAATAGATTTTTGAAGGTCAACATCTCATTTACAGAGAGTCACAGCACGTACACTCACGCAGTAAAACAACACACTTCGCACATGACTAATACATTTCCTCTACACACCTATGACACATGAACAATACACTGCTGTCACTGGTTCAGGCCTGAGATCATGTGATTCCTGGAGATGCAGAATTGTAATGGAACACAGAAAGAAACAGCCCAGAGAGCAGCATGTTGACGTTGGTGTTGTCATGATCATGAGTTGCTCAGAGCTGCATTACACTAGTGTGTTAGTTGGAATAACCCTAACCACACAAGTGGAATAACCCTAACCACACGTGGAATAACCCTAACCACACAAGTGGAATAACCCTAACCACACAAGTGGAATAACCCTAACCACACAAGTGGAATAACCCTAACCACACAAGTGGAATAACCCTAACCACACAAGTGGAAAAACCCTAATCACACAAGTGGAATAACCCTAACCACACAAGTGGAATAACCCTAACCACACAAGTGGAATAACCCTAACCACACAAGTGGAATAACCCTAACCACACAAGTGGAATAACCCTAACCACACAAGTGGAATAACCCTAACCACACAAGTGGAATAACCCTAACCACACAAGTGGAATAACCCTAACCACACAAGTGGAATGCCTAAGCTTACCAGGAACAGAAAAGCTCAAATTATCAACAAACATATGTACTTTATACAGATCAGGCCACATGAGGTGACTTTGTTGATGTCATTTTCCAGAAACAGGCACCAGCAAGGTACTGTAAATAACTGCTTCTGAGAAAGTGTTTAAAGTGATTAAAGTGATCATCTTGTTACAGCACTGAAAGCCGGTGGTTGTAAATGTCGGTGCTGAAAAGTGTTCAACACCTCAACATGAAACTCAAGTTCAGTCTACTGTGTGTCTGCTGTGTGTCTGCTGTGTGTCTGCTGTGTGTCTGCTGTGTCTCTGCTGTGTGTCTGCTGTGTGTCTGCTGTGTGTCTGCTGTGTCTCTGCTGTGTGTCTGCTGTGTCTGCTGTGTCTCTGCTGTGTGTCTGCTGTGTCTCTGCTGTGTCTCTGCTGTGTGTCTGCTGTGTCTCTGCTGTGTGTCTGCTGTCTGCTGTGTGTCTGCTGTGTCTGCTGTGTGTCTGCTGTGTGTCTGCTGTGTGTCTGCTGTGTCTCTGCTGTGTGTCTGCTGTGTCTGCTGTGTCTGCTGTGTGTCTGCTGTGTGTCTGCTGTGTGTCTGCTGTGTCTCTGCTGTGTGTCTGCTGTGTCTGCTGTGTCTGCTGTGTCTGCTGTGTCTCCTGTGTCTCTGCTGTGTGTCTGCTGTGTCTGCTGTGTCTCTGCTGTGTCTCTGCTGTGTGTCTGCTGTGTCTGCTGTGTGTCTGCTGTGTGTCTGCTGTGTCTCTGCTGTGTGTCTGCTGTGTGTCTGCTGTGTGTCTGCTGTGTCTCTGCTGTGTCTGCTGTGTGTCTGCTGTGTGTCTGCTGTGTGTCTGCTGTGTCTCTGCTGTGTCTGCTGTGTGTCTGCTGTGTGTCTGCTGTGTGTCTGCTGTGTCTCTGCTGTGTCTCTGCTGTGTCTGCTGTGTGTCTGCTGTGTGTCTGCTGTGTCTCTGCTGTGTCTGCTGTGTCTGCTGTGTGTCTGCTGTGTGTCTGCTGTGTCTCTGCTGTGTCTCTGCTGTGTGTCTGCTGTGTCTCTGCTGTGTGTCTGCTGTGTCTGCTGTGTCTCTGCTGTGTCTGCTGTGTCTGCTGTGTGTCTGCTGTGTCTGCTGTGTCTCTGCTGTGTCTTTCTTCAATAGAACCAACAGCAAGAATCCTTAAATAGACAAACGAAGGTAAACAATTAGCTTTTCCTCATGAGTTCTATTGACATCTTAGCTGTCAATCAATCCTGACCCAATTAAACGGGACCAGGAAGCTCACTGGAATCCCAATTTATTTGCCGTCACTCAGCCAGACAACAGCTCCCCAACCACACACCTCCTGTAAAACACTACGTGAGACTTTGTTACCGGCTGAAATATTCACCAGGAAACCATATTGTATAAACCTGCTTCAATCAGTTGCTGTGTGCAGGTACAGAATAGTACATTCAGGTGAAATACACCTCAGTTCCACCGAGAACAGGAACAGAAGCCGGGATCTGACTTGTGTGTGATTTCCCAGTGACGACTGCCTGATCGTGGTGTCATTAGCAACACACACCATGCATACCGCTAAACAGCCTCCCCAGTCTACATCCACATCTGCTACAGTGAAACACTACTGCCTACTAGTGGTCATATAGTGTACTACAATGAACATAAAGAAATTGATATTTGTTGTAAAAAATAATTACGGCAAAAAAATTAAAAGGAACGGCTTTGATTTGTTTCAGAACCACAGTTCTATATTTGACTCAGAGAGAGTTGATTCAGCAGGTTCTCATGATGCAGAGTTGCACATCCTGCTGGGCTAAGCAGAAGCAATGCTCCCCTCGTCCACTAGGTGGCAAGCTAGCACGTCTTTCTACCTGGTAGAGTGAACTGTGTCCTCTTCATGCAGGGCCGGCAGCCCATTACATCCTCAGTAACCATTTCAGATGTTTGTAAATCATCAATGTCTAGTACAATGTTTTAATTCAGTCGTCAAATCTAAACATAACACATGAGTTTTCTTCTGCAAGCTCGACTTAGACTCAGGGTCCAACGAGGCACCTAATGATTCC
>CM042856.1:17971533-18070257 GCA_023658055.1 Thaleichthys pacificus | reverse complement strand
CCCCAGGACAGACTTGAACCCCCCAGGACAGACCTGCACCCCCCAAGGACAGACCTGCACCCCCCAGGACAGACCTGAACCCCTCAGGACAGACTGTAACCCCCCAGGACAGACCTGCACCCCCCAGGACAGACCTGAACCCCCCAGGACAGACCTGAACCCCTCAGGAAAGACTGTAACCCCCCAGGACAGACCTGCACCCCCCAGGACAGACCTGAACCCCCCAGGACCGACCTGCACCCCCCAGGACAGACCTGCACCCCCCAGGACAGACTTTAACCCCCCAGGACAGACCTGCACCCCCCAGGACAGACCTGCACCCCCCAGGACAGACTTTAACCCCCCAGGACAGACCTGAACCCCCCAGGACAGACTTTAACCCCCCAGGACAGACCTGCACCCCCCAGGACAGACTTTAACCCCCCAGGACAGACCTGAACCCCCCAGGACAGACCTGAACCCCTCAGGACAGACTGTAACCCCCCAAGGACAGACCTGAACCCCCCAGGACAGACCTGAACCCCCCAGGACAGACTGTAACCCCCCAAGGACAGACTGTAACCCCCCAAGGACAGACCTGAACCCCCCAGGACAGACCTGAACCCCCCAGGACAGACTTTAACCCCCCAGGACAGACCTGCACCCCCCAGGACAGACCTGAACCCCCCAGGACAGACCTGCACCCCCCAGGACAGACCTGAACCCCCCAGGACAGACCTGCACCCCCCAGGACAGACTGTAACCCCCCAGGACAGAGACCAATCAATTACTGTTGATGATCGGATGATAGAGATAGAAAATGATATTGACTGCTCATAATCAATCTCCTCTGGAAAATGAGACCCTAACAGTCAAATACACATTAAGGGAGACAGCAGAGATGAGTTATACTGGAGGGTGAGGAGGAGGGGGATGAGGAAGATGTAAATTTGCTGAGGAAGGCTTCCTGCAGGAAGTCCAGGGCGAGTGAGGATGCAGGAGAGATGGCCTTCCTGCTACTCTGTCTATGGATTTCACATTCATTCAAGCTTTGAAGCCAGGAGACTGGAGCCCCTGGCAGCATGGACAACCCTGCTGATGACCCCTCTAGGACTCATCGATCTGGTCATACATCACTGACTAACATCAGATTGTATTGTACCACAGAATCATGTCTTGTATATGCATTAGGAAATGGTTACCTATTGATTTATATGTGTACTGATGTCACCAATTATAATGTTTTGCTGTACATTATTTGTTACAAATAAAGAACCCCAAAAACAGGACAATAATATTAGTTTAGACTCAACCCCTTCGCACCACCCCTCCAGAGTCAGAATGTTCAGAGGCCTCCACTGAGGTACTTCACAACAAACAGATAAATCTCAGTCCTGCAGCGCTGCCCTGCTCAGCCTGGCTACACGCCTGCTTCCTCCACATAATTTACACTCAGGCCTTTCTAATACTGTTCTAATATAATCCATCGGACACTCCCCATTGATTTAGCCTTCACGCTCGCCATTGATTCACTTTGTTTCAAATACAGGGATTCTCTATTAGGCAGATTGGTTTCCTTAACAGGCAATTTGGTCAATTAAACAGAGGAGGTGTCCATAAACAGGATCTGTCAACACAGGCTGCTCTGTCTGGTCAGCCTGCAGGACAGCCCTGCGCTGTGAGGACAACATGGGTTCAAAACACTAAACTAGCCATCGCTGCTTAGAGCTGTTGGAGATGGAGAGATGGAGTGGAAAATAGAGAAAAGGTGGAGGAAAGATGTGATGGAGGTGAAGAGAGGTGGAGGAGGAGTAGGAGAGATGTGATGGAGGTGGAGAGAGGTGGAGGAGGAGTAGGAGAGATGTGATGGAGGTGGAGAGGTGGAGGATTAGGAGAGATGTGATGGAGGTGAAGAGAGGTGGAGGAGGAGTAGGAGAGATGTGATGGAGGTGAAGAGAGGTGGAGGAGGAGTAGGAGAGATGTGATGGAGGTGGAGAGGTGGAGGATTAGGAGAGACATGTGAGGGTTGAAGGTTAGATGTTGTGATGAATATAGAGGGATTAAAGTTATGTCATTTTCACATAAATCCCCAAATTCATAATTTAAATTTATTCAATGGTATAGATTGAGTTTTTAGTCTTTTTACATATTTTATATCTAGTTATTGGGGGCAGAAAACTGCAAACATGTATCTTCCTGAAGTTGATCAAATAGGTATTCTAAAGAACCATCATAAAATGGCTCTTTTCTAAAGAACCATCATGAGAATAACTACTGTAAAATGCACAAATAAATCTGCCTGAATCATCACATCCATTTGGAGCACCCGTTAAATGAATTGTGTCCCTGCTGAAGTTTGGCCTGTGTATAATCCAGTAGGCCTATAATAGTTTGAATTACAACAGCCTACACGGTAACTAGTATGACGGATTAGATTACGGTGAAATGCGTATCCAGAACGATAGTTTGGACAGTCAATTCAATGACCACACCTTACTGGTCCGGAGCATGACGTCACACTCCGACAAGACGGTACCCAACTCCGTTCATTCTTTGGGGAAACGGGGTTTGGAATCGGAACCTGTCGGGGTGCAACCACCGGGTGATCTCTGGGAACACGTGTAGGCACACCAAGGAACGTCCTATGTGCTATTTAGGAATATTTTACATTACATGACCGGATTTTATTTAATGGACTTCAACCTTCTGAAATATTAAATATGTCGTAAACAGTCCAATGTATTTCCCGGGACAGTGCGTAAAATTGCCTAATTGTGTCTGTGCGTATCTATAAGGTCAGTGCAATCTGTAAAATCGCGTTGGGCTTTGAGCGCTTTGAGCGATTCTGCAACTTTAGCCGTGAACAGATCTTGGACATGACGCGCTCCCCTATTTACCCTTCGTGATTCTCACCGTTGTCCCATCGCTATTTTAGAGCCTACGGGACGACGTGGTTCCACAGAAGAGCCACCGGAGCCGGACTTTTTTCTTCTGGCGCACACGCTTGACTTTTGGCGTTAGCCAACGTATTCTTTTAGATAAGAGAATCTCTCCACAGAAGGTCGCGTGCTTAGAGAGTTGGTTTTCCGTTTGGGTTTGATCAAATGGACTCAACGACAGCTGTCGGTGTTCCCAGCCCGCGTGGATGTACAGGATGCATCACTGGCACCTTCATGATGCGCTGCTGGGAGCTCTGAGGACTCTGCGGCTGCCTCGTGCTGCTTCGTCGCTGTGATCTTTGAAAAGAACAACTCTTTCTACAGGCTGCATCTATATCGAAGCGCAATGTTTTTAATAACTTTTTACATCATGCTGTCTGCCCTGGGTAAGTCACACACCTATTTTTCCTTTAATTAGACTATAGTGTCGATACTAAGTCTCCACTGGTAAATATAATTAGACTAATTTGACCTTAATGAATGGAAAACCACAGTGAAGGCTTTACCACTGTACCAAACTTCGGAGACCTTGTGTCCGCGGTACCGAGAAAACATTCTACCTCTTCTCTATATATGTTGCTCTGCGCTTGGTAGAAGGTTGGTTTTAGGTGAAGTTCTATGGGCATCTGTGAATCCCTATGTGACATTGGTTGTAAAAAGAGCTAGACAAATCAAACTGGATTTGATTAGTAACTCGGCGACTGCAACGAAACAATAAAGATTAAATAAACTGTGTGTTTGATCAGCCAGATTCAGTCCATTGTGCTTTAGATAAGGGCAACAGAACCGGGAAAGAATACGGGTGTTCATTGTGGAGTGATGTGAGCTAGTGTGACCGATATTATGAAGAGGACGCTTAATTGCTCCCTGATGACGTGACAGTTCGGTCGTTAGGCACCAGATATATATCTCTCTTGTCATTCAGTGTGTTTGAGTCTAAAAAGTATTCTTGTAAAAAAAAAACATGTCTCCTAACGACTTTATTGAACCCTTGTATCTTTTGACTCAGATTCAGTATCCCCGTTGAAGGGTGACAGAACCACTTCACTACGACCCGGTCGCCTAGACTGCGTAAAGGCGAGTGAACAGTGTTTGAAAGATCCGTCTTGCAGTCCTAAGTACCGGACCATGAGACAGTGTGTGGCGGGGAGGGAGAGCAACTTCACGGTCACTGGTCCGGAGGCGCAAGGCGAGTGTCGAAACGCAATAGAGGCCATGAAACAGAGCCCGCTGTACAACTGCAGGTGTAGACGCGGGATGAAGAAGGAGAAAAACTGCCTGCGGATCTTCTGGGGAATATTTCAGAGTTTACAGGGTATTTACTACATTGCAGCTCCATGCCGACCCGAGTGCTTAGCATTTCGTTGGACTTACCCATTTACGTTACTAATATCCACACGTCGAACGTGTCACAATAGGGTAAAATAAAAATAGTTGTGTGTTTACGAGTTCAAAAATTCTGAAAAGATTGTAATCAATGCCTCCGAAGTCCAAAAGAATTGGAGTGGAATCCTATCTGCCCCTCCTGCAGGCCAGCCGTTAAGTAATCCTAACCCAGTTAGCCTGACCAAAGCATTGCTGGCTGATGCATGTCTAGACAACTATTCTGTGAAAAGAATAGCTTTATTTAACATAATCAAGTCGCCCCGTCAAATTTCAACAGGTCATAAAAATGTACCCGAATAGCCTACAGTTTAATTGTTCAGTGAAAATTGAATTTCAGAAATTGAACATCAAAACATGCTGGTGTACTGAATGTGTTCACTCAGGTGTCCAGAACAAACTAAATAATGACTACAAACAAATATCAGGATTTATCTTTGAACTGTTTATCAATGATAATGTTGCATGAAGACACACACTATTCACACACCTACATACGTGTACTTAGGAATAACCCCCCCCCCCCACACACACACACACACACACACACACACACACATCTACAGTGCACCATCCCCTTGATGTTGATGCAGATATGTTGTTGTTCAGGGAATGACCTGCTGGAGGACTCCCCCTACGAAGCAGTCAGCAGCAGACTGTCAGACATCCTCCGCCTTGCTCCCATCCTGGCTGGTAAGAGTCTACCTCGCCTGCTCCTATACACGTGTTATATAACTGGTCGTGTACAGATGTGTTACAGCGGGGAGGGGTGCAAGGGGTAAGTGGATGTTGTAAAGGGGCAGTTGAAGGTTGTCTTACCAAAACAGTGAGGTAGTTAGTTACCTTCATGTAACGTCTTGCTGACGGTTCAGGAATGTCACAACCATGTTGTCTCACACCTTCCTACCTAATGTTACATCTCCAAGTTACTGACCTTCAGCACACTGTTGTTAATCATCAAATCAGAACAACTCTAGAATAATAATCGTTTCCTGTGTTGAAGTCAGAGTCGTGACTAAGTGTGACCCCGTCCTCCAGGAAGGCCTGTCTCTGCCTCTCTGCCTCTCTGCCTCTCTGCGCGTGACAGCCAGCCCTCTCTCCTGCCTCCTGCTCTCAGCAGCCAGCCCTCTCTCCTGCCTCCTGCTCTCAGCAGCATCAATCACTAAAGGCTTTTATCCAGTGTTGTGACCTGCCACACACAAAGAGCAGTCATTTAGCATCCAGCTCTCATGCTTTAGCATGGTGATGACAGGTCTGTTCACAGCCTCACTGCTACAGCAGCTAGAGTGGAAATGGTGATTGTCATTCAAACCTCTATATGGTATTTAGTTCAACAAAACAAGCTTCTATTTATGGTTGGAATAGTCGGCTGTGCGAGGCGTGGAGGTGGTGTTCTGCCTGCAGGGGGCCTGGCTGTGCGAGGCGTAGAGGTGGTGTTCTGCCTGCAGGGGGCCTGGCTGTGCGAGGCCTGGAGGTGGTGTTCTGCCTGCAGGGGGCCTGGCTGTGCGAGGCCTGGAGGTGGTGTTCTGCCTGCAGGGGGCCTGGCTGTGCGAGGCCTGGAGGTGGTGTTCTGCCTGCAGGGGGCCTGGCTGTGCGAGGCGTGGAGGTGGTGTTCTGCCTGCAGGGGGCCTGGCTGTGCGAGGCGTGGAGGTGGTGTTCTGCCTGCAGGGGGCCTGGCTGGAGGTGGTGTTCTGGCTGTGTGGAGCCACGTCCAGGAGACACCAACCCCACCCTGCTCAGCAGACAGACTGTGGTGTTGGTGATCCCTCCACTGTGCTGTTGGGTTGTGGGGACTTTGAGTTGACTATACCTCTTCCACCTCCTCTTCCTCCTCCCTCCCCCCCCCCACCTAAATTCTCAGGGTTGGCCCACACTGACTAAACAGTGTTTGGGGGTGAGCAGGGTGTGTGTCAGGGGGTGAGCAGGGTGTGTGTCAGGGAGTGAGCAGGGTGTGTGTCAGGGGGTGAGCAGGGTGTGTGTTGGGGGTGAGCAGGGTGTGTGTTGGGGGTGAGCAGGGTGTGTGTTGGGGGTGAGCAGGGTGTGTGTTGGGGGTGAGCAGGGTGTGTGTTGGGGGTGAGCAGGGTGTGTGTCAGGGGGTGAGCAGGGTGTGTGTTGGGGGTGAGCAGGGTGTGTGTCAGGGGGTGAGCAGGGTGTGTGTTGGGGGTGAGCAGGGTGTGTGTCAGGGGGTGAGCAGGGTGTGTGTCAGGGGGTGAGTAGGGTGTGTGTCAGGGGGTGAGCAGGGTGTGTGTTGGGGGTGAGCAGGGTGTGTGTCAGGGGGTGAGCAGGGTGTGTGTCAGGGGGTGAGTAGGGTGTGTGTCAGGGGGTGAGTAGGGTGTGTGTCAGGGGGTGAGCAGGGTGTGTGTCAGGGGGTGAGTAGGGTGTGTGTCAGGGGGTGAGTAGGGTGTGTGTCAGGGGGTGAGCAGGGTGTGTGTACAGGGGGTGAGCAGGGTGTGTGTCAGGGGGTGAGCAGGGTGTGTGTCAGGGGGTGAGCAGGGTGTGTGACAGGGGGTGAGCAGGGTGTGTGTCAGGGGGTGAGCAGGGTGTGTGTCAGGGGGTGAGCAGGGTGTGTGTACAGGGGGTGAGCAGGGTGTGTGTCAGGGGGTGAGCAGGGTGTGTGTCAGGGGGTGAGTAGGGTGTGTGTCAGGGGGTGAGCAGGGTGTGTGTCAGGGGGTGAGCAGGGTGTGTGTCAGGGGGTGAGTAGGGTGTGTGTCAGGGGGTGAGTAGGGTGTGGGGGTGAGCAGGGTGTGTGACAGGGGGTGAGCAGGGTGTGTGTCAGGGGGTGAGTAGGGTGTGTGTCAGGGGGTGAGCAGGGTGTGTGACAGGGGGTGAGCAGGGTGTGTGACAGGGGGTGAGTAGGGTGTGTGTCAGGGGGTGAGCAGGGTGTGTGACAGGGGGTGAGCAGGGTGTGTGTCAGGGGGTGAGCAGGGTGTGTGTCAGGGGGTGAGCAGGGTGTGTGACAGGGGGTGAGTAGGGTGTGTGTCAGGGGGTGAGCAGGGTGTGTGACAGGGGGTGAGCAGGGTGTGTGACAGGGGGTGAGCTGTGTGAGTCGTCTGAGCAGGGAGGGTGTTGGAACATGGCAGCAGCAGTGTTCACAGCTTGACCCAGATGCCTCGGCCCCTCCATAGAGATGCGTGGCCTTCAGAGGAACGCTCTATCGGCTGCTAGGTCCTCACACTTTCACCAAACTGTACAGTATGTTTCCTGCATGACTGTGGCTGAGGGCTGAGGGTCCTCTGTAAGGGACATGATGAGACTGGAAGATGTTATGTGGCTGTCCGATGCAGCCTGACCACGCAGACTCCTCAACAGAGTGCATGACAACAGAGGTGACCTGAACCTGATCCCTCCCAGCCCTCCCTCTCTTGTGGGACACAAAAGAGAAACTTCACCCTGGAAAGACACAAAGATCCTTCTTTAGAGATGGAGACCACTCTGGTAAAGACACTGCGCTAGAAGGCTAATCAATAGATTCCATGTTTAAAGAGAAACCTGAAACTGAATGGACCAGAGACGTCGCCCAGATCCCTTTTCCCAGAAAGATATTTAGTGAGTGTGGACTGAGGCCAGGCCATTCCCAGAGGGGGATCAGGTGGAGCGAACCAGGGTCAGAGGTCAGGCAACCGAAACGTAGGTACCATAGCACTGTGGAAATCTCCAGACACCCCAAACGTTGGTGACCAAGCTCTCCCTAGTTAGTGAGCGAGCCATACATTCCAGGACACAGCTCATGAGAGTGGGAGTACTTTGACAGCCAGCTGAATGTGTATTCTGACCAGCCTGTTGTTGTTGCTTAGCTGATCCTCAAACACCATTAATCACTCTGGCAGCTGCAGAGGGAGAACTGGAGGAGTTAATTGATCCAAATACAGCGAGGCACAAGCTGAGGGTCATGCCCAACATGAGAATGAAGCCATCATGACATGGCCGCTCTCAGACTGGCCCAGAGCAGAAACACCAGCCCAGTGTTAGCTAGAAACACCAGCCCAGTGTTAGCTAGAAACACCAGCCCAGTGTTAGCTAGAAACACCAGCCCAGTGTTAGCTAGAAACACCAGCCCAGTGTTAGCTAGAAACACCAGCCCAGTGTTAGCTAGAAACACCAGCCCAGTGTTAGCTAGAAACACCAGCCCAGTGTTAGCTAGAACCACAACATGGCCCTCTTCAGAACTACAACTTGGCTGTCTATAAAACTACAACCTGGTATTATGATTGAATAATTTGATGATCTAATGATCTAATGATTGAATAATCTGATGATCTGGTGATCTAATGATTGAATAATCTGATGATCTGGTGATCTAATGATTGAATAATCTGGTGATCTGGTGATCTAATGATTGAATAATCTGATGATCTGGTGATCTAATGATCTGGTGATTTGGTGATCTAATGATTGAGTAATCTGGTGATCTATTCATTGAATAATCTGGTGATCTAATGAGGCAGCAGCGATGCAGTGGTGAGAGTTATGAACCCAGCAGAGCAGGACTAGTTTTAGTCTCTGAGAAGAAGCACAAGGTAATTTCTCTGTTATGGTGTCCACTCTGTGTGGTGGTCTGGTCTCTCCATGGGGCCGGCCCTGTTATGGTGTCCACTCTGTGTGGTGGTCTGGTCTCTCCATGGGGCCGGCCCTGTTATGGTGTCCACTCTGTGTGGTGGTCTGGTCTCTCCATGGGGCCGGCCCTGTGAAGGGCCTTGTTCAGGGTTAGGGTTTATGACATCATTAATCCAAGCTGAGACGCATGTGATACCCAATGAGCAGGAGCGACACCCCCTCCAGGACGGAGGAACTAAACGCTGCCTTGTTCATTAATCACTGAACAAGCTGCCTGGAGAGAGGAAACATGGAGCAGAGCATTCAGGCAAGACTGGAACAGCCTCCCACTGTGTGTGTGTGTTTGTTAGTGTGTCTGGTGTGTGTCTGGTGTGTGTGTGTGCTTGTTTGTGTGCTTGTGTGTGAGTGTACCATAAAATCAACATTTATGCATCATTGAGCCATGTTAATATAGATTCAGCAGAGGTGCGGGCCCTTAATTGATTTCTGCGTGTGTGTGTGCTGGGTGTGTTAACAGGTGGGAAAGTAAACAAGACAAGGAGGTGCTCTCACAGACTCATGAACAGACTCACTGGGACGTTAACTAAACATGCTCTCCTGTCTGGCTCACAGTGTGTTGGTTAGCTAAACATGCTCTCCTATCTGGCTCACAGTGTGTTGGTTAGCTAAACATGCTCTCCTGTCTGGCTCACAGTGTGTTGGTTAGCTAAACATGCTCTCCTGTCTGGCTCACAGTGTGTTGGTTAGCTAAACATGCTCTCCTGTCTGGCTCACAGTGTGTTGGTTAGCTAAACATGCTCTCCTGTCTGGCTCATAGTGTGTTGGTTAGCTAAACATGCTCTCCTGTCTGGCTCACAGTGTGTTGGTTTGTAAACTGATGAGTTGCAGATGCACACGGTAGGAGCATGTAGGAATGAAAACACACCTGGTGTCGAGTTGTTCAGGCTTTCACACTTGTGAAGAGTTTGGGGTTTCATTTGCTGTGTTCTATTTAAACAAGCCCAAGACATGTGGAGTCCAAAGACTTCAGAAGGTGTTTTAGTGCGGCTCCTATCTAAAGAGGATGTGGTATAAACAGACTTGCTCTTCAGAACAGAAGTAAAACTAGTGCATACAGAAAATCCAGGATCAGAATAATATAGTTCTAACAATATTTTGAAGGTCAGAGTCAAGGAGCTGTCTCTATTTACATGGAAAAGATCTTGTCAGTAGAAGGGTTAGCGTTGGGATTCAGTGGAAAGGTTTTACAATTAGTCCAATTGCCAGACATGTACATCACCTGGAGGGACAAACAAGACCCGAATCATGAAGACAGACTGCCACTATATCCAGGCCTGATGACTCACCCAGCACCACTGTAAATGTGATGTCTGTTTTTACGCAGGCATGTTTAACATGGACATGAATCATCCCAGCAGCATTTCCTTTGAAGTCTTTTCCCCCTCTCTTGTTTACAGCATCAGAAAAAAAACTGTTGGAGTTTCTGCCCGTGTAGACGAGGAAGAAGAGTAGATTAAAGTCCTTGTGAGCAGGGTTAGGGTCATTTAGTCATTTAGGCGGCGCCTATCACTCTTAGCAGCAGCATCCAAACCTGCCAGGACAAGTGAGACAAGCCTGGTGAAAGTGTAATCAGAGCGGCAAAACTAGCGGTCTCTGCCATTAACCCTCTAGCGGTCTCTCTGCCATTAACACTACAGGTCTCTCTGCCATTAACATTACAGGTCTCTCTGCCATTAACACTACAGGTCTCTCTGCCATTAACACTACAGGTCTCTCTGCCATTAACACTACAGGTCTCTCTGCCATTAACACTACAGGTCTCTCTGCCATTAACCCAGTAGTTCAGGATTAGATGAGCGATGAAACAGAGCCAGGAGGAATGATACCACACATTATACAGCTGATTCAGGTGGAATCTTTGTTCTGGTTTTATTCAGGTCTATGAATGTTCAGTCAGGCGTAACCTGGGTTAATAATCACACACGTGTAAGCCTCAGCCTGTTCCATAGCAGTGTGTATGGCCTTCCTGGTGTCTTCAGATACAGAGCCACACAGTTAACTGCTAGTGCATGGAAATTGAAAGCTCAGCCCCTTGGGTACACGACTTGGCAGCTGGGATGGTAAAACAGTAAATGTATATTGATAGGGTAGTCCTATTAGACATTGATTTTTGGGGGTAAATTGAGAGGCTTTGACAGCGAGCACTTGTATTAATCACACAGGATGCAGTATTAATCACACAGGATGCAGTATTAATCACACAGGATGCAGTATTAATCACACAGGATGCAGTATTAATCACACAGGATGCAGTATTAATCACACAGGATGCAGTATTAATCACACAGGATGCAGTATTCCGTCAAGGCTTTGAAGGGAGGCTTTGTGTTATTACTCTGAGACACCCACACACGCACACAGGTATACGCACACACACACGCACACAGGTATACGCACACACACACGCACACAGGTATACGCACACACACACGCACACAGGTATACGCACCCACACACGCACACAGGTATACGCACACACACACGCACACAGGTATACGCACACAGGTATACGCACACAGGTATACGCACACACACACACAGGTATACACACTCATGGATCTTACAAGGCCCACGGCAGACACATGCCCGAGGGGTTCTGGGTAATGTAGTTTCAGAAGATGTCAAGCCTCCCTGAGTTAGGGCAGAAGGGTTAGGGTTAGGGTTAGAAGGGTTTGAGTGTGACTGGATCTGAAGTTCCAAGAGCCCCTCAGGTTTCATCTCATAAACTACCTGCTGCCCTAACCCACAGCTCATAAACTACCTGCTGCCCTAACCCACAGCTCATAAACTACCTGCTGCCCTAACCCACAGCTCATAAACTACCTGCTGCCCTAACCCACAGCTCATAAACTACCTGCTGCCCTAACCCACAGCTCATAAACTACCTGCTGCCCTAACCCACAGCTCATAAACTACCTGCTGCCCTAACCCACAGCTCATAAACTACCTGCTGCCCTAACCCACAGCTCATAAACTACCTGCTGCCCTAACCCACAGCTCATAAACTACCTGCTGCCCTAACCCACAGCTCATAAACTACCTGCTGCCCTAACCCACAGCTCATAAACTACCTGCTGCCCTAACCCACAGCTCATAAACTACCTGCTGCCCTAACCCACAGCTCATAAACTACCTGCTGCCCTTACCCACAGCTCATAAACTACCTGCTGCCCTAACCCACAGCTCATAAACTACCTGCTGCCCTAACCCACAGCTCATAAACTACCTGCTGCCCTAACCCACAGCTCATAAACTACCTGCTGCCCTAACCCACAGCTCATAAACTACCTGCTGCCCTAACCCACAGCTCATAAACTACCTGCTGCCCTAACCCACAGCTCATAAACTACCTGCTGCCCTAACCCTAACCCACAGCTCATAAACTACCTGCTGCCCTAACCCTAATCCACAGCTCATAAACTACCGGCTGCCCTAACCCTAACAGCTTTCTGTAGCTGCCATCTCATAAACTACCTGCTGCAGCAGCTTACTCAGCACCAACACTTTGTCTGTCCTTGTTAACATACTTGAATACGTTTGACGTATTGGCTTAATGGCGGCCGTCATGGCAACAATGATTCCAGTGAGATCCCATCAAATCCCCCAGCCCACCCAAACCTCCCCAGATCACAAGTCTAATTTCTGAGCGCTTGTCAGATGTAAGTAATGCGTTTTGTAATACGTGATTAACCCACAGTTCAAGAATGTATTCAGATTTAATCACATCTTATTCTACAGTGCATGAAAAGGCACAGCAAGCTTCAATTCCACATCAAAGGGCATAATTACCAAATTCACTGTTCCATACACAGGCTGGAGAAATTGTTTGTAGAAGTGAGAGGAAGCCAGCAAAGCAACAAACCCTTTTATAACAACACAGGGGAGGGGGAGGGGGGAGGAGGGAGGGGGGAGGAGGGGAGGAGGGGAGGCAGGGGGGGAGGGGAGGAGGGGGGAGGGGAGGAGGGGGGGGGGGAGGGCGTTTGAATTGTGGGGTCTTATGCTGTGTGAGTGAGGATCAGCTAATGTGGCACTTGGTGTTTGTTAGGAAAGGAGAAGGCTCTGAGGGGGTGTGTTTACCATGTGTGTGTGTGTGTTTATGTTCATGCATACAGTATGAGTGTGCCTGTATTCACTGAATCTGTGATTTTGTGCCAAATTTCCATCCCTGTGACTTGATCTGCCAGGACAAGGCTTGAGAACTCTGAGCATGAGGAGAGGATAGAGAGAGAGAGAGAGAAGGGGACAGAAGAGGAGAGGGGAGAAGACAGAGAAAGGGAGAGAGCGGATCATATTCCTCTAGCCTCCAGCCCCTCTGAGCTGCTTTCTGCAGCATGAGTCCCTGTATTCACAACAGCTGCTCAGGTCCCACGTCCTCTGAAGGGCTGTGTCTGGGTCTTAATTATACACAGGCTGGTTGACAAAATATATATATAATTATTATTTTTTTTAGTTTCCCCCAAAAGTTTGGAAATATTTTCAACAAAAAGTTTCCAAAAAAGATTTGCATTATAGATGAGTACCTGATCCTGTTCTGTACTCTATTGTGCTCAGCTTTAATCTGTTTTAGGCTTCTCCATTCTCCTCTCGTCTCTCCTCCTCTCCTTTTCACTGTGTGAAAAAAATATTTAAAAAAAAAAGTTTCCCCAAAACATTTCGAAAGGTTGAAAACATTTTTGAAAAAAAAAGTTGAAAAATAGGTATAGGTTGTAAAAGGTTACAGGAGGGAAAGATGAGTCGGAGTGTGTAGCTGGAGGTGAGCTTACATGTCAGCTACAGCTGCCAGGACCTCAGAGGAGAGACCAGGGAGACACCAGGTCATATCAGGAGAGACCAGGTCATATAAGGAGGAGAGAGCAGGGAGAGACCAGGTCATATCAGGAGAGACCAGGGAGAGACCAGGTCATATCAGGAGAGACCAGGGAGAGACCAGGCTGAATGTCATGTGACTCCAGCTGCCTTGGGGATGAATCCTCGCTGACATTCACACAGTTGCTCATCCAGCTGATCACTCTCTCTGCTCTCTCTGCTCTTTCTGTTCCTCTCTCCTGGTTTCACTCCCCTCACATTATAAGTTTACTCAGGTCTCTTCTCCTCCTTCCAATCCTACTAGCTTCCTCTCTTCTCTTTAAATGTCATCAAGTTGATTGCCAAATCTGATTAGTGATTGAGTTCACACTGAAGATAAGACCTTGTAATATAAACGTCTCTCTCCTTTTTCTGTCGTATCTCTCTCCCTCTCGTCTCTCTCTCCTCCCTTCCTCACTCTCTTTGTCTCCCTCCCTCCCTGCTCTTTCTCCCCCCTCCTTCTCCACTCTTCTCCTCTCTTTCTCTCTGCCAGGCGAGCCAGCACCAAGCAAGGAGAATAACTGTCTGAACGCGGCCAAGGCCTGCAACCTGAACGACACGTGTAAGAAGTACCGCTCCACCTACATCAGCCCCTGCACCAGCCGCGTGTCTGCCGCCGAGGTCTGCAACAAGAGGAAGTGCCACAAAGCCCTGCGCCAGTTCTTCGACAAGGTGATACGGTTTCTAAAAAACTGGTGGCATTTTATTGATATGTCAAAAACATTTACAAGGGAGGAAAGAATGAAGAATCATAAATATGTTAATATTAATAAATATGAAACATGAAATGTAAAGTTGGCTTTACCCCATTACTAACATCTCCTGGTGGTTACTGAAATCATCCCCTGGTCGTTACTGAAATCATCCCCTGGTCGTTACTGACATCATCCCCTGGTCGTTACTGAAATCATCCCCTGGTCGTTACTGAAATCATCCCCTGGTCGTTACTGAAATCATCCCCTGGTCGTTACTGAAATCATCCCCTGCCTGGTCGTTACTGACAGCAGGTGTTGTTCCCCAGGTGCCAGCGAAGCACAGCTACGGGATGCTGTTCTGCTCGTGTCCTGCAGGAGACCAGGCCGCCTGCACAGAGCGCCGCAGGCAGACTATAGTCCCCATCTGTTCCTACGAGGACAAAGACAAGCCCAACTGCCTTTCCCTCCAGTCCTCCTGCAGGGCCAACTACATCTGCAGGTAGGCTGTCCTCCAGTCCTGTCGGGCAGGTAGGCTGTCCTGAATGAGGGAGAAACATCCTCTGTTTTCCATGGCAGATCACGGCTGGCAGACTTCTTCACAGGCCTGCCAGCCAGAGCCTCGCTCCGTGACAGGCTGTCTGAAGGACAGCTACGCTGGCTGTCTGCTGGCGTACTCTGGCCTGATCGGTAGGTTCATCTTCTGCCTGTTATTTTATTTCACAATCTAATCTTTATCTGAATATTAGTTCCAGTCGTAGTTTTGATCTCTGATAAGTTTCCTAGAGGATTAAATAAACCGAAGGCTTCTCATGGTTTATTGGTTCGTGTTTAAAATCAAAGTGAGTCACTCTCAGTGTCCCTAAACAGGTGTTGGTTTCTGGTGTCTCGACTGACCTGTGTGTGACCTGTGTGTGACCTGTGACCCCAGGCACAGTGATGACCCCTAACTACCTGCGGGCCGCCAGCCTGCAAGTGTCTCCCTGGTGTGACTGTGGGGGCAGCGGGAACGGGAAGCCTGAGTGTGACAAGTTCCTGGAGGTCTTCACTGAGAACCGTTGCCTTCGTGAGTCTACACACAAACACACACACACACATATATACACACACTATAGTACACTTGAGTTTCACAATTAACTGGTTACACACTAACCCAGGGTTACGCACCATGTTATGCTAACTTGGACACGAGAGGTCCCATGCACAATGTTTTCAGGGGCTCACTCTACATGGTGGGCAAGCGAGTGACAATGTCACATCCAGTGTTTACGTATGGTCCAGGCAAACACAGCATTGTAACCAAGGAGACAGAGAGATCCCTCCTAAGTGGAGAGTTTGACATAGACAGACCATTACAGATCCTTGCAGGTGTTGCTGAGAGGAATCAAAACAAGCATTATGCTGTCAACTCCATCAGATGGGTCCCATTAAAATAGGAGGTAAGACACACATGAGGGGAGAGACGGGAGGGGAGAGACGGGAGGGGAGAGACGGGAGGGGAGAGACGGGAGGGGAGAGACGGGAGGGGAGAGACGGGAGGGGAGAGACGGGAGGGGAGAGACGGGAGGGGAGAGACGGGAGGGGAGAGACGGGAGGGGAGAGACATGAGGGGAGAGACGGGAGGGGAGAGACGGGAGGGGAGAGACGGGAGGGGAGAGACGGGAGGGGAGAGACGGGAGGGGAGAGACATGAGGGGAGAGACGGGAGGGGAGAGACGGGAGGGGAGAGACGGGAGGGGAGAGACGGGAGGGGAGAGACGGGAGGGGAGAGACGGGAGGGGAGAGACGGGAGGGGAGAGACGGGAGGGGAGAGACGGGAGGGGAGAGACGGGAGGGGAGAGACGGGAGGGGAGAGACGGGAGGGGAGCTTGGCTGGGATAGAAGGCCTCTGGGATCCTAACTTCAGCATCTTCTCAGCATACAAATGAGCACTGTGTATTTCCCAAGTGAAGTGGCTTATACAGAAGTCTATGAAGTAGTTGGAAAGTGGAAAAGAGAATGACATTGCAATCTCACCAAGATTACAGACAATTATTCCATTATTATCCCATGACACAAAGGGTCAGCATCAGGGAGAATCACAGCCATTAAGGGCTGCCCTCACAGGGGAGGGGAGGGGAACACAGGACACAGCCATTAAGGGCTGCCCTCACAGGGGAGGGGAACACAGGACACAGCCATTAAGGGCTGCCCTCATGGGGGAGGGGAACACAGGACACAGCCATTAAGGGCTGCCCTCACGGGGGAGGGGAACACAGGACACAGCCATTAAGGGCTGCCCTCATGGGGGAGGGGAACACAGGACACAGCCATTAAGGGCTGCCCTCACGGGGGAGGGGAACACAGGACACAGCCATTAAGGGCTGCCCTCATGGGGGAGGGGAACACAGGACACACCAGGAAGGCCAGTCGTCTCTCCTCACATCCAGTCATCAATCCAGATTGCTCTGAGCGGTGTGAGGGTCAGAGAGAGGGAGAGGGAGGGAGAGAGAGAGATGTGAGGGTCAGAGAGAGGGAGAGGGAGGGCTGAGCGGTGTGAGGGTCAGAGAGAGGGAGGGAGAGAGAGAGACGTTTTTCTGCAACCTCTGGGGGAAGGACGCTCGTTCGTCTAAAAGATTATTTTCCGTATTTAAAATAAATAATATATAAGTAGTTCTTTTGTTTGCTGAATTGTGTTTAGGACGTCCAAGGCAGAAAGGTGTCGTTTTCTGATCCTAGTTGAAGACATGCAGACAGAGAGCAGCTCCACAGTCAATAGAAACATGGGTCTGAATAGCTGCTTAGGTAGTCTGACCATGGTAATAGAAATCTGTATACATATCCATATGTATCTGTGTACATATTTGTACTGTAAAATACGGTTCTCAGTGTAGAACATTTTATTCATCTTTATCCAAAGTGGGGTAGAAGTACTGTATGTAGAAAGTACAGGTGTGTGGTTGTAAATGTGCCTGTGCTTCTCTCCATGCAGGTAACGCCATCCAGGCGTTTGGTAACGGTACAGACGTGGGGGTGTGGCAGCCCCACGCCCCCCTGTGGCCCTCGTCCCCCGGCCCCGGCCCGGCCCCGGACCCCCCCACACACCCCAACCACCTGGACATGCAGGGAGACTCGCTCTACCACTTCTGTGGAAGCCTGCAGGTGTGTGGGGGGAGGGGCGTGTGGAAGCCTGCGGGGGTGTGGGGGGAGGGGCGGGGTTAGTGTGGGGGTGGGGATTGGTGGTGGTATGGGTGTGTGGGTGTGGGTGTCATACAGGCAGGGCAACAGGAGAACAGGCAAGTAGGCAGACAGACAGACAAGACAGCCTGGATCCAGCCTTAGAGATCTGGTCACAAAGAGCAAGAGCTCCAGTCTGCAGTGAGACAGCTCTCTCTCCCAGAGCTCCAGTCTGCAGTGAGACAGCTCTCTCCCCAGAGCTCCAGTCTGCAGTGAGACAGCTCTCTCCCCAGAGCTCCAGTCTGCTCTGCAGTGAGACAGCTCTCTCCCCAGAGCTCCAGTCTGCAGTGAGACAGCTCTCTCTCCCAGAGCTCCAGTCTGCAGTGAGACAGCTCTCTCTCCCAGAGCTCCAGTCTGCAGTGAGACAGCTCTCTCTCCCAGAGCTCCAGTCTGCAGTGAGACAGCTCTCTCTCCCAGAGCTCCAGTCTGCAGTGCGACAGCTCTCTCCCCAGAGCTCCAGTCTGCAGTGAGACAGCTCTCTCTCCCAGAGCTCCAGTCTGCAGTGCGACAGCTCTCTCCCCAGAGCTCCAGTCTGCAGTGAGACAGCTCTCTCTCCCAGAGCTCCAGTCTGCAGTGCGACAGCTCTCTCTCCCAGAGCTCCAGTCTGCAGTGCGACAGCTCTCTCCCCAGAGCTCCAGTCTGCAGTGCGACAGCTCTCTCCCCAGAGCTCCAGTCTGCAGTGAGACAGCTCTCTCTCCCAGAGCTCCAGTCTGCTGTGAGACAGCTCTCTCTCCCAGAGCTCCAGTCTGCAGTGAGACAGCTCTCTCTCCCAGAGCTCCAGTCTGCTGTGAGACAGCCTTCTGACAAGGCCGGAGGGTTGCCAGGATGATGTGACGAGCAGAATCCACCCTTCTGGACAGATACATGGTGGCAGTCAGAGCTGTCATGTCACATCTAATGTTTCCACATTAACATCAGAAACAGATAGACCATCTCTCTCTCTCACACATATACACACACACATCAGAAACACCCCTCTGGGGCAGATAGACCATTTCTCTCTCACACACACACGTGCACATCCACACACACACGTGCACATCCACACACACATGTGCACATCCACACACACACGTGCACATCCACACACACACGTGCACACCCACACACACACGTGCACATCCACACACACAGACCCCGTCGTAACCCGGCTACTCCTCAGAGTGGGAGACAGACCCACCCAGCAGGGAAGGTCGTGTGAGGACAGGAAGTGTCTGTGTGAGGACAGGAAGTGTCTGTGTGAGGACAGGAAGTGTCTGTGTGAGGACAGGAAGTGTCAGTGTGAGGACAGGAAGTGTCTGTGTGAGGACAGGAAGTGTCTGTGTGAGGACAGGAAGTGTCAGTGTGAGGACAGGAAGTGTCTGTGTGAGGACAGGAAGTGTCTGTGTGAGGACAGGAAGTGTCAGTGTGAAGACAAGCTCTGGTTTGAAGCTAAGCACTGACATGCACATATGCTCTACATGAACACTGTATTTTAGTGTGTGTGTGAAGGACTATGCAAACACACACACACACACAATAGGCAAGAATACACACAAAAACAAGGTTACAATAGCTCAGGGTTAAGAAGTTGAAATGTTTCAGAACTCCATGAACTTATTGTCTTCACCTGAGCATATGAACCTCAGATATTCTGTACTGTATAAACAAATCTGTTTAAAACGTATTTTCAACGAGATTATATCACCTAGTTTTAAACACAGCTATTTATCATATTGGCTTTTAATAGTGATAATATGATTTATCACTGGGAAACCATAGTGGACCTCCTGGATGGTCATTAATCATTGTTTCCCACAATCCCTTTCAGCGTTATTCCAACACTGTGTATTGGGTTTGTTATGTTCCTAAACTACAATGAGTCTATTTATCATTCACATATCCCATCTCCCATCTGTGCGCGTGTGTGTGTGTATCAGTGTGTGTACGTGCGTGTGTGTGTGTGTGTGGGTATCAGTGTGTGTACGTGCGTGTGTGTGTGTGTGTGTGTGTGGGTATCAGTGTGTGTACGTGCGTGTGTGTGTGTGTGTGTGTGTGTGTGTGTGTGTGTGTAGAAGTAGGAAAGGTTAGAGGTATAGCCTGAATACAGCACTTTCATTTATTGAACTACCATACACTCTTGCACACACACAAACAGACCATAAGGCACCTCTACAGAAGATCAATAAGAAAGCAGGTTTCCAGAGGATGAGAGGATGTCTGGTCTCACCAAAGGATGAGAGGAGGTCTGGTCTCACCAAAGGATGAGAGGAGGTCTGGTCTCACCAAAGGATGAGAGGATGTCTGGTCTCACCAAAGGATGAGAGGATGTCTGGTCTCACCAAAGGATGAGAGGATGTCTGGTCTCACCAAAGGATGAGAGGATGTCTGGTCTCACCAAAGGATGAGAGGATGTCTGGTCTCACCAAAGGATGAGAGGATGTCTGGTCTCACCAAAGGATGAGAGGATGTCTGGTCTCAGCTGTCCAGGTGGAGGTGTTGTTACCTACTGTGAGGCCTTCAGGCTCATCTCCACATGTGCAGAGTTCAGACTCATCTCCACATGTGCAGAGTTAGGGTTAGGGGCAGCCTCAGAGCTGGGTTAAGGTTAGGGTTAGGGGCAGCCTCAGAGCTGGGTTAAGGTTAGGGTTAGGGGCAGCCTCAGAGCTGGGAGGAGGACGTCGAGCCCTGCCTCTATCTTAGTCACCAAAACTCTACCACACTAGCAGCACAGAGACCAGAGGATCCTGTGTTCATGCAGTGTATCAAAGTCATGCTTTGTGTTCTTGAAAGTGGCCACATGGCTTTTAGTGGTTAGAGGTGTATGGAGCTAGCAGGACCTCCACAGTCAGGGTCATCTTGTCTTTTCTTGTGTCCCGGTTGTACCTCCAGGCCCAGAAACTGAAGTCAAACCAGAGTCTGAACATGGCCGTGTGTGTGGTAAGAGACATTCCTGTCAATCAATATCTGATCAAATATCTGGTTCACATCACCCTGTGTGCGGTTGTGTGACTTGCCTGCTGACTGTTGGTTGTTGTGATCATCAGGACCAGCTGGACGCTGCTGGCTCCTCCAACGCCGACGCTCGCAGCTCCTCCAACGCCCGTCCAATCAGCATGCTGCTGGGTGTGGCTTGGGGCCTGGTGTCCATAGCAACGGTTCTGCTGGGTCGCCAGGCCTGGTAGAGGCGGAGGACAGGCGAAGAGGAGGAGAGGAGGAGAGGTAGAGAGTGAGATGAAGAGGTGGAGAGGAGGAGAGGTAGAGAGTGAGATGAAGAGGTGGAGAGGAGGAGAGGTAGAGAGTGAGATGAAGAGGAGAGGAGGAGAGGTAGAGAGTGAGATGAAGGGGTGGAGAGGAGGAGAGGTAGAGAGTGAGATGAAGAGGAGGAGAGGAGGAGAGGTAGAGAGTGAGATGAAGAGGAGGAGAGGTAGAGAGTGAGATGAAGAGGTGGAGAGGAGGAGAGGTAGAGAGTGAGATGAAGAGGTGGAGAGGAGTGTTGGACAGACGGACTGGTGGACGGATGTACTGAGAGTTTCAAACCCCCATAGCAGTCATCTCCCTCATCCTGTCAGCATTCAGCTTCATCTGGGCTGTTCCAGGACCGAGCATGTACAAACAGCAAGTCCTGTCTGGATCTACATGACGAGAGGACGGCGCTCGGGGAGAAATCAAATGTGCTGAAACTTTGGAGTATTTTGATGACAAAAGGACAAATGTTCATGGATTTTACTTTTGATGTTGTACTTCTCCGGGAGCTTGGTCCTGATTGGCTGTTGAAGATGTTTCCCTCCCCAAGCAGATGTCTGCCCTGCCTCCACGCCTGCAGGGGGCGCTGGGGCACTAACCCTCCCTGCTAAGTCACGGCCTCCAGGACATGCTCATCAAGCCTCATGCTAAATGTCTGGTGCTTTTCTCATACTGTTCATAGTAAGCTTGATCAGTCATTATTCTAGAACTCGTATGCAGGGTGCCACAGTGTGGATGTTATAGCTCCCCCTGAACACAGTGTCGCTCCACCTGAACACAGTATAGCTCCACCTGAACACAGTGTAGCTCCACCTGAACACAGTGTAGCTCCACCTGAACACAGTGTCGCTCCACCTGAACACAGTGTGGCTCCACCTGAACACAGTATAGCTCCACCTGAACACAGTGTCGCTCCACCTGAACACAGTGTAGCTCCACCTGAACACAGTATGGCTCCACCTGAACACAGTGTGGCTCCACCTGAACACAGTATAGCTCCACCTGAACACAGTGTAGCTCCACCTGAACACAGTATAGCTCCACCTGAACACAGTGTAGCTCCACCTGAACACAGTGTAGCTCCACCTGAACACAGTGTAGCTCCACCTGAACACAGTATAGCTCCACCTGAACACAGTGTAGCTCCACCTGAACACAGTGTAGCTCCACCTGAACACAGTGTGGCTCCACCTGAACACAGTGTGGCTCCACCTGAACACAGTGTGGCTCCACCTGAACACAGTATAGCTCCACCTGAACACAGTGTGGCTCCACCTGAACACAGTGTGGCTCCACCTGAACACAGTATAGCTCCACCTGAACACAGTGTAGCTCCACCTGAACACAGTGTGGCTCCACCTGAACACAGTGTAGCTCCACCTGAACACAGTGTGGATGCTGTCGCTCTAGCTGGCAGGCTTCTCCTATTCCTGTCACACTCTGGCTTCCATCTTAAAGGACAACTTGCTCATAACTGCTGAAAGCTAAACTAGAGGATGATGTTTCAAACATACAGTATGGAGGCTTTACTTACAGTTGTAATATTTGTTACTTACAGTTACATCCTAGCAGAACGGTTATACTTCAGCATCCTTGTAAATACCCACATGCCTGTTCTAGATTTGTTCTATAATGTTTGGGGGTGGGGGCTCTTTGTATAAGCAGTCTGTGTGCCCTCACATGCTGGGCTTCCCGTGTGCTGCGTGGGGAACCCTGGGAGCTGCTCTGTGGTGTGTTGATAGTGTATATTGATAACTAGGCTCAGCCTGATAGTGGGGACCTGTGGAACCATGTACCTGTGATGTTTGGATATTTTATCATGTCAACAAGGAGGCACATTGAACCGTGCCTGAACAGAAGCCCTGTCCACCAGAGTCTCCTGACTCTGCACGGGAATTATAGGGATTTGCCAAGACCTCCATGCACTGTTTCATGGGCGAAAGTTAAACCAATGAAAAAGGAGATAAATAGCTCTGTAATTATAGACTTGAGAGTTTGACCATTTCCAGAGGGTTGTCGTCAGTAGAACAGAAACTCATAAGCTGTGAGCTGTTCATGTCCCCTGACAGACATACTCTGTAGTCTCATGCTGGCCTCAGGGTTAACCCAAACCCTAACCCTCAGGGTTAACCCTAACCGCTCAGGGTTAACCCTAACCCTACCCTAGGGTTAACCCTAACCCTAACCCTCAGGGTTAACCCTAACCCTCAGGGTTAACCCTAACCCTCAGGGTTAACCCTAACCCAAACTGCTGCTAAATGACTCCCTGCCTCTGACTTCTGTAAGCAACATACATTTCACACAATTCAATCAAACTTCTGAAAATGCAAAACCAGCAGCCAAAATGTGATTATTTAGAATTAGCGGGGAAATTTGATTATGTTGAATTGGTGGAAAACAATTACACTAATTATGTTATATTGTTAAAACAAATGTAAACAATTAGATTTGCTGTTGGGTTTCTAAAGCTGAGTCTGTAGATGGTTGTAATGTGTGAGGCATCTGAAGCTGGAAGGCAGGGGGATCCTGTGAGGACAAACACGTCTTTTAAACATGAATGATCCCCAACATTTTAGATACAAATCTGCTTTTAAGGAATGTTATGAAGACAACGTATAAAATACATCATGTCAGAGTCGGCCTTATTGCCCTTGGCTTGTGAAAATGTAAAATGTTGTATGTAATAAAAATGAGTCAAAAAAATACTCTGATTTTAGTCATGTGAACCTCAACACTTCAGAACTACATTCGTTGAATAAATGAATTACTCTGTAATAGTAATAACACCCGTAGTAAAAGTAATTAATGTTACTGTAGATGTTATCTGCAGTAACATTTATTTACATAGTAATAACACCTTGAGTAACCAGAGATGGCAAAAGTACACGTCCTTCACTCAAGTAGAACAGTGTATTAACACTAACGACACATTATAACACTGTTATAACAGTGTTATGACAGTGTAATGACAGTGTAATGACAGTGTAATGACAGTGTAATGACAGTGTAATGACAGTGTAATAACAGTGTAATGACAGTGTAATGACAGTGTAATAACAGTGTAACAAAAATACACATCCTTCCACTCAAGTAGAAGTACAGATACTCATGTTTAAAAAGACTGGGAAAGGTTGAAATACTGTCCACACTTTTTCACTCAAGTTAAAGTAAAGAAGTGCTCTGATATATACTTAAGTAAAAATCAGCCATTACTACTACCTGTTTTAGTGTCACGCTGGTAAACTGGACCTCACATCATATTGATACATTTATAGAAAAATGGAGGGAGTCAGGTGGCTGAGCGGTTAGGGAATTGGGCTAGTAATCTGAAGGTTGCCAGTTCGGTTCCCGGCTGTGCCAAAAGACGTTGTGTCCTTGGGCAAGGCACTTCACCCTACTTGCCTCGGGGGAATGTCCCTGTACTTACTGTAAGTGAAATAATGACATGTGGAGCTGATCACTCTACTCCGAGTGAATCAGCCATCGATCTGCTCCGGTCCTGGTGAACAGCCGGAGGTGGCAGGAGGATGGCAGCATTCACTGCAGCCTGGCGGACATCGTTAGTCAGATCACATCGGTGGCGGTGCAGAGCGACACGGACAGGCAAGGACACGCCCCTCCGCCAGAACGTCCTGCCCTCAGACACCATGATGGAACACCTGTCCTGGATCTGAAAACAGATTTATGGAACGTGTCACAGGACTCAGACAGGAGTAGCAGCTCTGCTGTCTGAGTTCTGCAGGAAACACCTGCTATGATGGGGGAGGAGAGGGAGGAGGGCGGGAGAGGGGGTGCTATGATGGGGGAGGAGAGGGAGGAGGGCGGGAGAGGGGGGGGGAGGGAGAGTTCAGATGTCTCCACACAGGGACAACAGGCACGGGGTAGAATTATAATGTCAGGTGGTGGAGGGCCCATCACAATAATTTAAACACCATAAAGGTTTTCTGTGAGTGTTAGAAATACAATCAGGGCTTGTAGTCTAACCAAAGAGAGATAAACTGAGAATAAACATTTTATTCCCTAAAATCTCATCTCCCATTTTCCAGGTCAATTGTTATGAGTTTAAAATGATGTGCAATGTGAGAAAATGCTGCCATTATAACCGAGGTGTTGCAGGTCTACAGCTCATAACACGTCTCATTACAGAGCAGCTCAGGCACCTGGACCTGTTAACACTAGGTTAGGGTGTTAACACTAGGTTAGGGTTGGCTGAGTTAGGGTAAGGGTTGGTTAGGGTTAGGGTTGGCCGAGTTAGGGTTAACCCTCCCAGGGTTAGGGTTAACCCTAACCCTCCCAGGGTTAACCCTGGGAGGGTTAGGGTTAACCCTCCCAGGACTCTAACCCCGGAGTGATGGAGAGAAAGCTGCCTTTTGTCCTGCTGCTGTACTTAATGTAACCTTTATGTAAAGTGTTGCTATGTACAGTAGTTAATGTAACCTTTATGTAAATTGTTGCTATAGTTAATGTAGCTCTAACCCTCATGTAAAGTGTTGCTATGTAGCTACATGGTAGTTAATGTATCGTTAATGTAAAGTGTTGCTATGTAGCTACATGGTGGTTAATGTATGTATCTGCAATGTGGAGTGTAGCCCAGTACTGTGCTAGAAGCTGTTCTCCATCTGTCGCTTCATGTTGTTAAACCTCCAGACACGTTATGACTCAGGACCGGGCCATCATCTCTAATGACGCATTGTCATTTTTACACTGACTGGGTGTTCGGAGCAAAGATCCGCCCTATCATTGAACTTGTCAACATTGATAGCGTGTTGATAGCTGCTCTAAGACACTGAAAGCTTTTAGAATTCAAACATGCTTTCACACAGCGGACAAGACAGACAGCTGTTGGTGTGAAACTCATGCGCTCTTTGAAAGTACGTTTTCAATGCCAGATAATAAAATAAAATATATATTTTCTTTTTACTTTTATGTAATTAGCCTCAGAACGACACAGTTTCTAAACCACTTTTTCTTCTCAAGTGTTGACTTGTTCCTGTACCAGGAAATAAAAGTCCTCAATCAGAGAGCTCCATTATTAGACCTGAGAGTGAGATGTAAATAACCAGGTGAGCACAGTAATAACCAGGTGAGCACAGTAATAACCAGGTGAGCACAGTAATAACCAGGTGAGCACAGTAATAACCAGGTGAGCACAGTAATAACCAGGTGAGCACAGTAATAACCAGGTGAGCACAGTAATAACCAGGTGAGCACAGTAATAACCAGGTGAGCACAGTAATAACCAGGTGAGCACAGTAATAACCAGGTGAACACAGTAATAACCAGGTGAGCACAGTAATAACCAGGTGAACACAGAAGGATGAATGTCACCTGACTGCAGCTGAGGACGTGTTTATCAGGGTACCTGAAAGTCCATCAGTGTGGCTATTTCAGCTAGCCAGTGTTGGGCTGTGACCTGAACAATGACTGGTCATTGAAACGAGTCGGGAGTGGTTTGATTTAATATTGAAGAATTAAATAATTTATAATATCTCAATTATGTTGAGATATTAAGAATGGAAGTGCTGGGCACTTCCATTCCGCACTCAGGGGGCAGACAGCAGCGAACAGGGAGGGTATTGTGTGCTGGTCGTGTTTAGTACCTGTGATCAGGCGAGAGGAAGAGCAGAGTCCGTGGGGGGACCAGTGCTGAGAACAGACACATCATGGCCGACAGCCGACTTCTCGTTTATATGCTGAATTGCAGCCCTGCTCTGATTCATGACTTGTAAATAACGATAGGAATGAAATGCTCGGAAGTTAACAGTCTGTAATCAGGGCAACAGAACTGATGTCCAGCTTCTCTCCAGCTGTAGATGGAGCCTACATGTAGCTGCATTCATGTGCTTCATGTTGTTTCTTCTTTCTTTGCAAACTAAAACATAAAAATGAATGCAAGATCCACGTCAACACACATTGAAACACAACATGAAAGACATAGGCTACCACCGTTGAAATCTCCACCACTAACAAATATTTAAATTTTTAATAAAGAAAAAACATCAAGTAATCGATAGTCGATTTGATCTGTAAACAACCTGACAAAAACAATAACTGTGCATTTAGATCTGGAGAAGCGGTTCCTCTAATGTTCCGTCACGTAGACGGACGATGCGTCTGCTGCCATCCGTCAGCCGCGCCCCACGCATTATCCCAGACGCACACGCACATTAATATCGTCTAATGTTAGGACCTCCGACATCATGATTTACAGCGGGCTTCGCAGCCAAGGAAAGCCGATAAACGTGAGCCCATCCCTCAATTTTCATCCGACAGATCCTACATGAGTTATATTGAACGGTTCGACAGCTTCGCCCGCAGTCACAGCCATTGACAGATCCATCTCCATGGAGACACGGTTGGTTCCCGCTCACAGCAGGAGAGCTTCGCGTGGCCATTATTACCCACGTATATATACTGTAGGGTACTTGTAACACTATAATGACGTATTTGACTAGAATACTCACAGCACAGGATAGCACAGTAACCAGGACAAAGGTCAACATGCCACAGCATCTTCAGACACCGCAGGGGTCATCCTGTGATGCCAGCGTCTTCACTGGGTCTCCCTCCAGGACCAACACTCCAGGGGTGAACAGATAAGCTGTGTCAAAGTTCCCTCTCTGCCTCTCTCTACCCTGGCCTCTCTGCCTCCTGCCTGCCTCTCTCTGCCTCCTGCCTATAAAATAAAATAAACTCAGTTCCACACGGTCCAACACTCTCCTCTCCTATAAAACTGTAAAACTTAGAACCGACATGTTCTGAAGGAACAAAATGTTAATGGGTGTTACTTTCGTAAGGTTTTGAAATGAGTTGCTGCAACCAAGTGGCCTAAGAATATTCAAGTGTTTTTATTTATCTGGCATGATGTTCATGTATATACAATACACAAGCGTTTAGTGATATGCCCCGAGCAGTCAGGTCCATCCACACATCAGAGGTGAACCCTGTCCCGTGAGAGATCAACTCCTCACTGGAATTACAACACATTAAAAATGAACTGTCACAACAACAGCTGGCATTCTATATCATTTGTTAACATGACATGTTATATTACAACCATGTTGTTGGGATAGCACATAGATCCAGAACACCTTTGAGTCCTTAGCAAAGAACCCTAACTTCTGATTACTGGTAACAGTCACTGTACAAGTGAACTGTTACTCTGGAATCCATTAATTATTAAAACAAACTTATTAAGGACATTTCTTTTCACAAACACAGTAAAAAGACTTGTTTTATCATCATCATCATAGATAAGAGTAGGAGCAGAAGACAAAAGCCTAAAATACATTTCCTCTCAGAACTTTCTTTAATAACAAAAAAATAAAATAAAAGAATATCTTGAAGAGCGCCACAGATTCACATTTAGTTTCTAAGCTGTACACAGAGGTCACGACCCTACCTGGCTCCTCGCTTGTTAGTCCAACATGGCCGCTCTTTTGGAGCAAGTTACTCCTCTACAGTTCTTCCCCCGCCCTCCTGTCCCCCCCGGCCAGGGCCCAGCAGGGTGGGGGGCCGGCTGGCAGAGGGCCAGGCTGAGAGGGGGCCCAGCCGAGAGGGGGCCCAGCCGAGAGGGGGCCCAGCCGAGAGGGGGCCCAGCCGAGAGGGGGCCCAGCCGAGAGGGGGCCCAGCCGAGAGGGGGCCCGTCTGAGAGGGGGCCCTGCCGAGAGGGGGCCCAGCCGAGAGGGGGCCCAGCCGAGAGGGGGGAGAGGGGGCCAACAGACAGACAGCGGTGTGGATGCCAGGTCAGGGGTCAGCCAGGTTCATGTCAGAGCCCGTTCATGGTGAGTCTATCCAGGCTGAGCCCGGTGAGGGTTCAGGGGAAGGCAGGACTGTCCAGGGGGAGGCAGGGCCGTCCAGGGGGAGGCAGGGGGAGGCAGGGCCGCCCAGGGGGAGGCAGGGGGAGGCAGGGCTGTCAGAACATGGAGAAACATCCACACACACTCCTGTGTTAGATAACCTACTATTATATAACAAGTGCGCTGCCAGCGTTATATAATTAGGGTTATGGTCCAGGATAATGAAACTGTCTGCCAACCCTCCCTTTATCCCTCCGACCCTCTCTCCCTGCCTCCGACCCTCTCTCCCTGCCTCCGACCCCCTCTCCCTGCCTCCGACCCCCTCTCCCTGCCTCCGACCCCCTCTCCGACCCCCTCTCCCTGCCTCCGACCCCCTCTCCCTGCCTCCGACCCCCTCTCCCTGCCTCCGACCCTCTCTCCCTGCCTCCGACCCTCTCTCCCTGCCTCCGACCCTCTCTCCCTGCCTCCGACCCTCTCTCCCTGTCTCCGAACCTCTCTCCCTGCCTCCGACCCTCTCTCCCTGCCTCCGACCCTGTCTCCCTGCCTCCGAACCTCTCTCCCTGCCTCCGACCCTCTCTCCCTGCCTCTGGTAAATTCTCTGGAGCAACAGGATGAAGGATAAGCATCTCCCTGTGAAGTCTCTGCAGTGTCCCACAACTACAGCTAGCCTCTACCCGCCTCTACCTCAGCTAGCCTCTACCTCAGCAGAGAGATACACATGTAGTGGCTTGTACAGACTTTAGCTTGTGGGGGGAAGGGAGGGGGGGGGGGGCACAGTCATCTCAGTCCCCCAGACTGGCCTGCTGTCCTGAAACTACACTACCGCAAACAGCACCCAAGGTTGCCATGGTAACCCTTTTAACCTATACAACGTCAGCCAAATTGTGATTAAAATGTCTTAGAAAAAAGAGCCTGCGGTTTGGAGGACTGCAGACAGGCAAGCAGACCCAGCTCTGATGTCTTCAGGTCTGCATCTCAGCGTGGAAACGTCTCAGAGCATCTGGAGGATCCAGGTCAGCTGGAGGAGGAGGAGGAGGAGAAGGCTGCAGGGGTCTGGGGGTGCCAGAGTTAGAGAAGTGAGAGTGGAGAGGAAGACAGGAGGAGGAGAGAGTACAGGGGAGGAAAGAAGAAGAGGAGAGGAGGTGAAAAAGAGAAGAAGAGGAGAGAAGGAGGATAGGAGAGAAGGAGGAGAGGTGGGAGCAGGGGAGAGGAGAGAAAGAGGAGAGGAGAGAAGGAGGAGCGGTGAGAGCAGGAGAGAGGAGAGAAGGAGGAGAGGAGAGAAGGAGGAGCGGTGAGAGGTTCTGGGCTACCTAGCAGAGTTCTGTACCTGGGATGGTCCCCGTCCCCCGGCCATACGGGCTGGAGACTGGAGACCCCCATCAATCTAATGAACCCAGAAGTCCTGAGGGTCAGGGTTAGCTGAGAGCTGTTCAGACACAGGTGCCCTGGTGAGTAGGGGGGAGGGTCTTGCGGTTCTTCAAAGCCTGGCTCTTCTCTTTGTAGTCCATCGGTTTCTGCTGAGACGTGTCAATCAGGGCGCTGGCAATGGCAATTCCTGATAAACACACAAACAGATTGAGGGGTGAGAGAGTGAGGGCAGCTGGATCTGGGTGAGCCAGTGAGGGCAGCTGGATCTGGGTGAGCCAGTGAGGGCAGCTGGATCTGGGTGAGCCAGTGAGGGCAGCTGGATCTGGGTGAGCCAGGGGGCCGACAGCCCTCTAAGCATTGCTGGGATGCTTCGCCGTGGTTCCCTCAAACGTCTGCATCCTGTAGAGCTTCTAGCTGTCAGACTCCAGAGGAGAGGAACTTGTGCTCTCTCAATGCTCGCGGCAGCGCCACGTCCGATCGACCGGCCCCCTGCAGCAGCCAGGCATGCCAGCCGCCTGTCACACACACCCATAAACCTTACCTACGCCCTCCAGGAGCAGTTCTCAAAGGAGCCTCTAAATCATCCACTGCAGAGGGAGAGGGAGAGAGCAGCTGGTGTTCTAGCTACTCGGCTCAGCTCCTCCCTGCGCCATAGAAACAACACAATCATCTCAGGCTCCAATTCATTACTGGAGACGGAACAGCCAAGAGGCTGAAGAGGTGTGTGGGGAGAGTGGTGTGTGTGTGTGTGTGTGGGGAGTGTGGTGTGTGTGTGTGGGGAGTGTGGTGTGTGTGTGTGTGTGTGTGTACGTTGTAGGACAGTATTTACAACCGGAATCAAACTGAGGCCCTGAGGGAAGTCCGTCTTCTCAGGATTTATAGTGTGTGTGTGGGGTGTGTGTGTGTGTGTGTGGGGTGTGTGTGTGTGCGTGTATCAATATGTCTGTAGAGATGCATTTCTTGTGATGTCTTTACACTACCATAGTGTGCTACTCAGAGACCTACAATAACCATGGGGACAGGAGAAACATACAGTAACCATGGGGACAGGAGATACCTACAGTAACCATGGGGACAGGAGATACCTACAGTAACCATGGGGACAGGAGATACCTACAGTAACCATGGGGACAGGAGAGACCTACAGTAAACATGGGGACAGGAGACACCTACAGTAACCATGGGGACAGGAGACACCTACAGTAACCATGGGGATAGGAGTGTTCAACTCTACAGGCAGCAGCAGCAGGATCACTGGGTGAAGTTGGCTCGTCCACCGTGTAGTTTAGTAGAAACTGCTCACAAGGTCTGAGGACTGTCTTGACCTCTGCTGTTGAGCTTCCTGGTGCTGGTCCAGCTCACATTAGAGAGCAGGCAGAGCACCTTCACCATCAGCAGGAGTGTGTGTATGTGTGTGTGTGTAAGCTTCTCACCAGACTGGCCGGGGGGGGGGAGGCGCGAGGGTCCGGAGGGGAGACACATCAGCACCGTCAGCACCGCTGCACGTCCTCCTGAACACGGCTCCATGGCAACGGGCTTGGGAGGGCCCTGGAGAGACACAGACCAATCAGGGCTTAGTTCACATGGAGAGAGACCGACCAATCAGGGCTTAGTTCCACTTAGGAGGGAAGAAGGGTGATGAGGGGAGAGGATGAGGAGGGTGAGGATGAGGAGGGGTGAGGAGGGTGAGCTAGTGAAAGGTCAGACTGAAGATGGTCTGACAGTGACAGCCAGTCCTCTCCACACAGCCTGTTATCACAGCAATATCTGTCTGTCTGAGCACACCAGGCCACTTAAAGAGCACTTAGAAAGTTCACAGCCATTGTCTCTGGGTGATAAGAGCCAGGAAAGGCAGGCGGATCTCTCCCGTTGTGTCAGTCTTTCCTCCCTCTCAAACTCCCTCTCTCTCAATCGCTCTCTCACTCCCTCCCTCTTTGCCTCTTCCTCAACCCCTCTCTCTATCCTTCTCCATCTTTCGCTTTCCCTTCCAATCAATCTCTACCTCCCTCCCCCTCCTTTCTCTCCATGTCTTCACATGTGTGTCTTCATCTCAGGACTCTAGTTCTGAGTCCTTCTGAGCCTGTAGTGCCCAGGAGACCCTCCCTCCCAGGAGACCCTCCCTCCCAGGAGACCCTCTCTCCCAGGAGACCCTCTCTCCCAGGAGACCCACCCTCCCAGGAGACCCACCCTCCCAGGAGACCCACCCTCCCAGGAGACCCACCCTCCCAGGAGACCCACCCTCCCAGGAGACCCTCTCTCCCAGGAGACCCTCCCTCCCAGGAGACCACCCCTCCCAGGAGACCCCACCTCCCAGGAGACCCCACCTCCCAGGAGACCCTCCCTCCCAGGAGACCCTCCCTCCTAGGAGACCCTCTCTCCCAGGAGACCACCCCTCCCAGGAGACCCCACCTCCCAGGAGACCCTCCCTCCCAGGAGACCCTCCCTCCCAGGAGACCACCCCTCCCAGGAGACCCCACCTCCCAGGAGACCCCACCTCCCAGGAGACCCTCCCTCCCAGGAGACCCTCCCTCCCAGGAGACCCTCTCTCCCAGGAGACCACCCCTCCCAGGAGACCCCACCTCCCAGGAGACCCTCCCTCCCAGGAGACCCTCCCTCCCAGGAGACCCTCTCTCCCAGGAGACCCTCTCTCCCAGGAGACCACCCCTCCCAGGAGACCCTCCCTCCCAGGAGACCCTCTCTCCCAGGAGACCACCCCTCCCAGGAGACCCCCCCTCCCAGGAGACCCTCTCTCCCAGCACACGGAAGCTTCCAGCCAGAGTTACAGGACACACAGTGTCATTTGCTAAGTGGCGTAGCTTGTAATTTCTCCATGCAGGTGTCAATCATTAGCCTGGCTCTGCCCTCCTACGTACTTCTGCTCAATTTTCATTTTGCTTCTGTACTAGGTCTGGGCTTTCGGTATATTAGTCGGTTTTTGCCAAACACATTTTTGGCGGTCCAATCAGCAAACAGAGGGAGTGGCTGAGAACAATGATGTTCATTTGTGCGCTAGTTTGAATTGTAGTTCCGTAATGGCGGCGGAGAAAGAGAGAACACAGGGAGGAGAGAACACAGGGAGGAGAGAACACAGGGAGGAGAGAACACAGGGAGGAGAGAACACAGGGAGGAGAGAACACAGGGAGGAGAGAACACAGGGAGGAGAGAACACAGGGAGGAGAGACCACAGGGAGGAGAGAACACAGGAGGGACAGAAGACAAGGAGAGAGAGAGAGAGAGAGGGGAGGAGAGAGAGAGAGAGAGAGGGAGGAGAGAGAGAGAGAGAGAGAGAGAGGGGAGGAGAGAGAGAGGGAAGGTAGGAAGAGAGACAGGAGAGAAAGAGAGAGGGAGGGGAGGAAGGGAGAGAGAGGGGAGGAGAGAGAGAAGGGGGAGGACAAGAGAGAGGGGGAGAGGAAGGGAGAGAGGGGGAGAGGAAGAGAGAGAGGGGCAGAGCAAGAGAAGAGTGAGAGGGCGTGTAGAGAATGCTATCAACACAAACACGGCCCTGTCTCCCCCTCAGTCCTAATCACCCTCGTTTACCAGGCCTCTCCAGCAGCCTCCCATTAGGTTTCTCATTTTAGCAGGAGGTACATAAATTAGCTGTGGGCACGCATCATTGAGTCTGCACTCAAACTCACCCTCCCCTTGTTTTAATGTGAGACTGCCATGAATAAGGGTTGTGCTTCAGTTGCTCTCCTCTCTCTTGACTTGGATGTTATTGCTTCTGTGGCTCCATCCCCATGTGCAGGTTTCACTAATGACATTAGTTTAATTCTTTTTGCAGTTCGGAAGCTACCCTTCTTAAGTGAACACTTTGAAACAAACGTGATGTATGAACTGAACAGCCTACGTCAAACAGCACTGCACTTACACAAGGACCTCAATATCAAACATTCTGCATCAGTACGATCCTTCTCTGTCCTCCAAAGCATCAATTACATTTGACATGTATTCATTTAGCAGACAGTTATCCAAAGCGACATATAAACAGTGCATATAGAGAGTACAGCAGAACTTCTGATGGGGTTTCATTGGGTCCAGTAATGGTCTCTACTGTCCTGCTGAAGACACCCTGCTGTTACTTAGTGAAAGCTCTGTATCTGCTCTGCCACATACATGATACAGCAATGGACTGGCCAGTAGTCAAACCATTGAGCACATTGTACATAGTACTTAAATCTAACTGCTTGCCCCTGTAGTGGTGACAAGCAACTGCCAATAATGACTGAGAACCCAACCTTTGAGACACTTCGCTTATTTCAGCACTAAACAGGTGAGATAAAGCTGGTCGTTGAAAGCAGCGCTTTGACAGAGACCCTATCTCTCTCTCTCTCTCAAATCCCTCTCTCCCTCACTCCCTCACTTCCTCTGTGTCACACACACCACTGACACACAGACAGTTTCACACAGTCAGTTTCACACAGAAACACTCAATCTTGTTCTTCCTGTCCCTTTCTCCACACACACATGAATGTGTCCTCTCCTGTGCCCTGCTGTCAGGTGTCGTCCATCATGTGGGGGTGTGAGTGGCTGCATGTAGCTCCACGCCGGCGCCCCCATGACTCTGCTGTGTCATCAGCCACAGTCCTGCAGTGCTCATGCCTGATTGGCTCACAGAGCGCCAGCGTCTGACCTACTAATCTCGCGGGGCAACGCGCCTCTCTGAGCCAGGCCCTGCACAGATGCATGCTGGGAAACTGAGGTTCATCAGTGTTTAGAGTTGCTCAGACGAAGGAATCTGGAGGGCACTAGGACCAGGCAGGACCGTGCAGACTGGAAAGGTACTGCAGGGTCTGTCATATGGTTTACTGACTTCTCTCTCTAGGATGTTGAGAGGGGGTGGCTCAGTGGTCGAGTATTTGACTGCAGATCAAGAAGACGCAGGTGTGATTCCCCCTTTGTATGCTGCTTTGGATAAAAATCCATAACTCAAAAGGTTCCCTATTCAGATTGAATTAGTGGAATTAAGAATGTCAAGCTAGCCTCATGTACATTACAGGAAGGCTCTAGAATATCTGTAGTAGGTTTGTGAGCAAATAGGTGCTTGGTGTGATGCTAGCGTGGCTAAGCAGTCCTGTCCTCCATCACACTGGAGATGCTGAGCAGCTAAATGAAGCCAGATGTCGTCCAATTAACCTTTCTGAAGGGAATTGCACTGTGCTTCCCAGCGCTCTCCAAAAGCAGGAGCACAGCTACCTGCAGAGCTGTGCTTTACAGAACGTCTCCAACAGCAGACAGCAGCATCATGACGGATGGAATATTAACCGCTTTTCATTGGCTCTTTGGGTTGATCCATATAGACACACTCACAAAGTCCCAGGGACTGTTCCACTGCTTGGTACCGGACACACGCCACCTGACTATCTTCTGTGGTTTTCCAACGGGCTAATCTGGTACTTAACAACCATTTGGTACCACCACCAACACAGGAAGCAATTTGTAGCCAGGTGTGCTATCCAGGAAGTAGTTTGAGGTCAGGTGTGGTATCCAGGAAGTAGTTTGAGGTCAGGTGTGGTATCCAGGAAGTAGTTTGAGGTCAGGTGTGGTATCCAGGAAGGTTATAACCAAGGTGGCTGCTCACACCTAGAACAAGGCTTGACACATCAGCATGTGTGCCTGTTCACCCGGACACCGTTGCCTTGGTGATGGTTTCTAATGGTAATTTGGTCTCTGATACCACATTAATATCCATCGTCGGTGTGCGTGACCACATGCCAGCGTTCCCCTGCCCTCTGACTACATCACATGACCTCCTCTTCATCGTGTGATGAAGTGTTAAACAATCCATCCTCCCATCCTCCCACAGCCCTGCTGATAGAACACCCACCCTGTGCTGCCTGCTGTATGCGGAGGATGTGCTGTTTGCTGTTTAACAAGTTCGAGGCTTGGAGAGCGTTCAGGTGGTTGAGGACTGTTGTCCCCTGACAGACCATAATGAGTGCTGAGTGCAGCTTCACGGCTCTCTAATGGATGATGCCATGCTGTGATGACGGTTGCCACAACGACTGCAGCTTAGAGCCCGACCGATATATCGGCGGGACGATATTATCGGCTGATATTGGGCATTTTCCAAACTATCGGTATCGGCATTTATAATGGACGATAAATTAATATTAATGTTTTTATTTATTTATTTTTATTATTGTGTTTTTGTTCAAAGGACTTTAAGTTTCATATCATAAGTTTGTATTTTTATACATTGTATTTATCAGAAACTGCATTAGCATATTATTTTAGTGAGGAAATAATAACAGGAGTCAGATGGCTGAGCAGTTAGGGAGTCGGGCTATTAATCAGAAGGTTGCTGGTTCGATTCCCGGCCATGTCAAATGACGTTGTGTCCTTGGGAAGGCACTTAACCCTACTTGCCTCGGGGAATGTCCCTGTACTTAGTCGCTCTGGATAAGAACTTCTGCTAAAAGTGACTAAATGTAAACTACAAATAACTACTGTTAGGGAAATCAGTTTGTTTTGTTACGCGTTTCTGGATTTTACAAATATTTTTTATATCGGCCGATATCGGAATATCGGATTTTTAAATCACCAAATATTTGTATCGGTATCGGCCTTAAAAATCCTTAATTTATCGGTCGGGCTGAGAGGCAGCTCTCTCAAGAGCTATAGAGGATGAAACAGCTCTCTCCAGAGCAGTAGAGGAAGAGACAGCTCTCTCCAGAGCAGTAGAGGCAGCTCTATACAGAACAGTAGAGGTAGAGACAGCTCTCTCCAGAGCAGTAGAGGCAGCTCTAAACAGAGCAGTAGAGGTAGAGGTAGCTCTCTTCAGAGCAGTAGAGACAGCTCTCTCCAGAGCAGTAGAGGTAGAGTCAGCTCTATACAGAGCAGTAGAGGAAGAGGTAGCTCTCTTCAGAGCAGTAGAGGCAGCTCTCTCCAGAGCATTAGAGGTAGAGACAGCTCTCTCCAGAGCATTAGAGGTAGAGGAAGCTCTATACAGAGCAGTAGAGGAAGAGGTAGCTCTCTCCAGAGCAGTAGAGGCAGTTCTCTCCAGAGCAGTAGAGACAGCTCTCTCCAGAGCAGTAGAGGAAGCCCTTTCCAGAGCAGTAGAGGCAGCTCTCTCTAAAGCAGTAGAGATAGAGGCAGCTCTATGCAGAGCAGTTGAGGCAGCTCTATACAGAGCTTAGAGGCAGCTCTCTCTAAAGCAGTAGAGATAGAGGCAGCTCTATACAGAGCAGTAGAGGTAGAGGCAGACAGGCCCCAGCTCTGCCTCATGTCGCTGAGGGCATTCCAACAGCAACAGTATATTATAAAAGCTTTAATCCATTACAGGTAATGGACTCTATATCAGGAGCTGCTCCTAGGTGGGCCTGCAGGCAGTGTGTGTGTTTGTGTGTGTCTGAGCTCGTGGGTTTGAGTATGACTGAGTGTATAGGCTTGTGTGTGGGGGGGTTTGAGAGTGTGTGTGTGTGTGACTCACCTCAACCCCTCCAGATAGAAGCTCAGTTTGCTCGCCTCCGATGTCCAGCGCCACGGCAACGGAGGCAAACGGCCTGCTGGCCATCTGCTGCCTCTCCCTCATCAGCTGCTGCAGGGGGGAGGGGGGGAGGGGGGGGGAAACATGTGAGAGGAGCTCCCTCATCAGCTGCTGCAGGGGGGAGAACAGGTGAGAGGAGGACTTTGAGACAGAGGACAGGGAGGAGCAGGACGGCTGGATGATGCAGACAGGGGAGGCAGAGGAAGACCACAGGAAGTAGGGAGAGGAGGGTGTGTTGGGTGAGAGAGTCTGAGAGAGAGATAGGGAGAGAGAGAGAGGGAAATGGAGAGAAAGAGAAAGAGAGAGGGGGAAGAGAGGAGAGGGTTGAGGAACCAGGCTAATCACAAGTCAAGATGAATTGGAGAGAAATTGCTTGTGCCTTTATATGCATGACAAGTAATTATTCAGGCATTGATCGTCTGGACATCTGTATTCAGGAGAGGTCGTCAAAGCCGCCTTGAGTTGTACTGTAGAGCAGCGGGATAGTGTCACGTACACGGGTGAGACTGTAGCATACTGTAGGGCTCCAGACCAGAGCAACAGATCAGGGCTCCAGACCAGAGCAACAGATCAGGGCTCCAGTCCAGAGCAACAGATCAGGAATTCAGACCAGAGCAACATATCAGGAATCCAGACCAGAGCAACAGATCAGGGCTCCAGACCAGAGCAACAGATCAGGAATCCAGACCAGAGCAGCAGATCAGGTATCCAGAGCAACAGATCAGGGCTCCAGACCAGAGAGAGGGATGGAGGGAGGGAGGGAGAAGGAGAAAGACAGAGAGAGAGAGAGCGAGAGAGCGAGAGAAGAGCGTTTGGGTAGTCACTAGCCTGTGATGACTCTTGTGCTGGCAGATTAAACAGCAGAAATTAGTCCTCTTGTTTTGAGCTGATCAATACTGTAAAACAGAACGTGTGGAGCGTTCCTCCCTGACGCAGTGGCTGATCAATATCTCAACGCAACACCATTCTGGTGCCAAGGACATCGCAGATTGCTATTGGATTTGCGATGAGCTGAAGAGGGCTGCATTAAACTCTAATTGTCTGACAGATTAGCAACCACCGCAAGCTACTGCGACGGCATGACCCACCCAGTTCCACACACACACAAAAGTGTACTAAATATTAATAATATGATATATATATTAATAGAAAACCTATAAAAAAGAACCTATTCAAGATGGAAAGGCAGCTCCCAGTGTCTCCAGCTGTGTGAGATGTGTGAGATGTGTGAGTGCTGTGTGAGATGTGTGAGATGTGTGAGATGTGTGAGATGTGTGAGTGCTGTGTGAGTGCTGTGTGAGATGTGTGAGATGTGTGAGATGTGTGAGATGTGTGAGTGCTGTGTGAGTGCTGTGTGAGATGTGTGAGATGTGTGAGATGTGTGAGTGCTGTGTGAGATGTGTGAGTGCTGTGTGAGATGTGTGAGATGTGTGAGATGTGTGAGATGTGTGAGATGTGTGAGTGCTGTGTGAGATGTGTGAGGGCTGTGTGAGGGCTGTGTGAGGGCTGTGTGAGTGCTGTGTGAGATGTGTGAGATGTGTGAGTGCTGTGTGAGATGTGTGAGGGATGTGTGAGTGCTGTGTGAGATGTGTGAGATGTGTGAGATGTGTGAGTGCTGTGTGAGATGTGTGAGTGCTGTGTGAGATGTGTGAGTGCTGTGTGAGTGCTGTGTGAGAGCTGTGTGAGATGTGTGAGATGTGTGAGATGTGTGAGTGCTGTGTGAGATGTGTGAGTGCTGTGTGAGTGCTGTGTGAGATGTGTGAGTGCTGTGTGAGATGTGTGAGTGCTGTGTGAGATGTGTGAGTGCTGTGTGAGTGCTGTGTGAGTGCTGTGTGAGTGCTGTGTGAGATGTGTGAGTGCTGTGTGAGATGTGTGAGGGCTGTGTGAGTGCTGTGTGAGATGTGTGAGTGCTGTGTGAGATGTGTGAGTGCTGTGTGAGATGTGTGTAGCACACAGCAGGGAAGGAGACTGAAATCAATTGCGTTTTAGTTGTATTATTCCAGATGGCTCCTCCATACCCAGACCAATCAGACGTCTGACCATAAGCTCCTGCGAGAGAATTATCCTCCAATCACGGACAACCAAGGATCAAAATGTCCGGTGTAATGATAGTGATTGGAAGCCATTTAAAGATAATTACGCTTACAAAAAATCCCGTCTTGATCTCTCATGTCGGTCTCAACACTCGGTTCATGTTCTGGACAAATCAGCATGAAGAGTTTGTCTGTAGAGGTACAGTCTGACCTGGTGGTGAGGACCCCAAACACTGCTCTGCCCCGGGATGAGGCTGGGGTCTGATAACTGTATATTTTACTGCAATTCCAAACGGATACATTAACTTCTATCAGTCCCTAGTGTTTTTTATAATATTCAGATGTTCTTGATCATAAAGTTACCGTTCATATTTGCAAATACGTCTTGGAAGGTTTAATCTGTACCCATCTAAAGAAGTCTGATAAAGTTTCAGAACCAGACAAGGTGTGTTCCCACATGTCCAATACTGTATGACCAGAAAACCCTCATAACACGCAGACTATTCTGTGCTGTTTATCATTCTCATCACTCCCTCAATAACAGACAATGCAGAGGGAGGGGGAAAGTTCAGGTCAAATCCATGTAATTGTTCCTCTGTTGAAACACTTTCAAAACATCCCCTCAGGCAGGAGAAGCAGGGAGAAAGCATTCCCTATGTGAAATTGAGATTGATCCAGAGATTGATTTTTCGTATTCTTTTTTCCCCCCTATACGACCTTGATGTTAAAACTTCAAATCCCAACTCCATGGGAAAGTGAGATGTGTACAATTACACCTTTAAGAACCCTAAGAGCTCCCAACACATTTCTGATGGGGACTATAATTCTAAATGAGGGCTTTTGCCCTTTCCACAAACCAAGACCACTAAGAAGTGTTGCAAGCTGTGAAAAACCAGATAGACGGTTTTAAACACAAAGTTTAAAATCCACCAACATCCATCCTAAATGTCAGACCCCAGAGCTGCTGTTTGTCATGTGGCTGGTGCAGTGGAAGCAGTGCATGAGTGGGGAGGTTAGGAGTTAATGGCTACATTTCCAGAGAGGAAAGAACACACTCATCAGAGCCAGTACGCTCACAGAGAGGCTGTAGAAATGAATACTAAGTTATGAACAATAGCTGCAAGAGAATTCTGCAAAACTAATTAACAACTGTCCAACAGCAGGCTGTTTTCGAGGTGTCCAAGCCAGTCTGCAGTCGTCCAGCTCTGTGATAACAGGCCAGCTGGGGATGGCTTCAATACTTGATTAATTTGGTAAGAGTGAGAGTGTTGTCCAAAAAGCAGCCATCTTTGTTCTCTGGGAAAAGTCTTGAATGTGCTCAGCATGGGTGCTCATCCTCCTCCTGGCCCCTCTGGGGACATGGTGGACTATCCTCCTCCTGGCCCCTCTGGGGACATGGTGGACTATCCTCCTCCTGGCCCCTCTGGGGACATGGTGGACTAAACTCCTCCAGGCCCCTCTGGGGACATGGTGGACTATCAAAGCTTAGCAGCACCCCGGCTCACTGGACATCACACATTCTACTTCATGATGTTTACCTTCCCTCTGAATTCACTTTAAATTGGAGCTCTCTGGGGACAGGGAGACAGACAGCTCTCTGGAGACATGGAGACAGACAGCTCTCTGGAGACAGGGAGACAGACAGCTCTCTGGAGACAGGGAGACAGACAGCTCTCTGGAGACAGACGGCTCTCTGGGGACAGGGAGACAGACAGCTCTCTGGAGACAGGGAGACAGACGGCTCTCTGGAGACAGGGAGACAGACGGCTCTCTGGAGACAGGGAGACAGATGGCTCTCTGGAGACAGGGAGACAGACAGCTCTCTGGGAACAGGGAGAGTCAACATAAGTCAGCGGTACTTGAGCTCTGCTAGACTCGTAAATCCGCCTCAAGTCACTGTCCTATGCAGCACCTCAGCTGCCTGGCTAAACTATTGATTAAAGCAGATGTTTCACTCAACTTAGACACAGATTGATGGAAATCAATTGTAACTGGTGAGGATGAGTGGTTAGCTAACTTTGTTTTTGACTGACGTTTGTCATTCAGACCGAATCGCTGGTGTTGATTGGATTTCTGATGAAGGTGGAAGTTCAAGACACGACTGAATGTTTGCATAGAAAAGAGCACTGGCTCTCTGGTTTATATCATCCTTGTTGTGTTCCGTTGTGTCGGAACAGGAAGTGTTAGTGTTTGTGTTAGTGTTTTGCTCTCTGGGAACAGGGAGACAGACAGCTCTCTGGGAACAGTGAGTGTCCACATGTCCGTGTGTCCGTGTGTCCACGTGTCCGTGTGTCCGTGTGTCCGCGTGTCCGTGTGTCCGTGTGTCCGTGTCATCCTGCAGCTTAGAGAACTGGCTCGTCTCTCCGCCCCTCAACTGAACAAAGCTCTCAGAGAGGCCGGGGGGTTACATGCCATTTGACGCTCAAAAGCAGTAATGACAGAATAATGGCCCAATCATTCAGCCACAAGACACATCAAGAGGGACCATTTCCCCAAGTGTTCCCTAATTAACCCTGCTTTCACACCCTGTTGGGTCAGGGTTTAATACAGACCATACAGATCTCATGTTGCCTGCCATTGAGGATTAGAACTCTATTAAAAAGCTGCTCAATATACCTTCAAAAATCAACGGGGGGGGGAATCATGATTATACTGGAAACACTTGATTCTGGGAGTATTTCCTCTTCCTTTGGTCTGGTATGAGACTGAGAGGATCCTTAGCAGACAGGATGTGGCTGATTCAGGGAGAAGGGCTCGATTCAGGGCTGTTTGACTAACAGCTGATCATCTGGTTACATATTTACAGCTGATCCTCCTATCCTCCTTAATGGAGGCCGGTGGTTTACTCCCAGAGCACACAGACAGAGGAGACAGACAGACAGACAGACGAGGAGACAGACAGACGAGGAGACAGACAGACGAGGAGACAGACAGACGGAGAGACAGACAAGCAAGATAGTTTGTGAAATGTAGAATCTCCAAGGTACAGTGCCGACACACATTTGAGTCACAGGCTGGTTCTTAGAAAGTGTGACCAGCTTTGAAAGCGGTTAGGCATTTACAGACTCCCTTCCTGAACCATTACCTCACGCACGCACACACACACGCGCACACACACACACACACACACCCTTAGGGGAGGGGAGGGGGGGGGGAGGTGGGGGAGCAGGATGGTAATGACAGCAGGCCATCTGCTCATATTAATCCTTATTGACTGTGATTCCAGAGAAGGCCCTGCTTCTAAGTCAGGGCAGTCATCACTCATGTTTATTCTCATATATCAATTAGACAGAAATAAGGACAACTGGACCCCTCATTATCAATGTCAACTCCCTCCATCGCAGAGGAGAAATGCATTATGGGAACTATAATACACTTATTAGTAAATTGCAGGTCACACTGTTGGCTGAGCATTAAATTAAACTCAAGTGGATGCACCAGGACCTGACTGCAATGACATTCTCCCCCAGCAGACGCCATTTAGTATGCTGCCTCCTCCCTGCCTCTGCCCTGCCTGCCTCCTCCCTCCTTGCCTCTAGCATCAGACCTGACTCCTCCCTCCCTGCCTCTAGCATCAGACCTGCCTCCTCCCTCCCTGCCTCTAGCATCAGACCTGCCTCCTCCCTCCCTGCCTCTAGCATCAGACCTGCCTCCTCCCTCCCTGCCTCTAGCATCAGACCTGCCTCCTCCCTCCCTAGCTGTAGCATCAGACCTGCCTCCTCACACTTCTATTTCACAGCCATCTTCTCTCATCTGCTCCACATCTATTCAAATCTCCCTTTTACCCTTCCAATCTTTCATATGAACTCTTTCAATTTCCTTTTTACCATTCATATGCTTCCTGAAGCTTTCATATTCTACCTTTCAGTTCTCTCCCTCTCTCCCTCCCCATCTCCATCTCCATCTCTCTCTCGACATCTCACCAGCAAAGTTGGTGGATCTGCGTGCTAGGTGAGCATGAGATGCAGGGTTAGGGTTAGAGGTCAGGGTCGTCGGGTCTCACCTCTCTGCGTCTGGATGCCCAGCAGGTCTGCTTGATCTTCCACACCACGGCCGCCACCAGCAGCAGCGACAGGAAGCAGCTGAGGACACAGGTCACATGGGCGTCAGAACTACAGATCCTAGGGACTACAAGCCCCAGCTTTCTTCTTTCACAACAACAGAGAAACCATACACACACCAACACAACCCCCCCCAGGGGGGTTATGGTTCCAGGAGTCTCCGTGAGGAGCCTCCGTGAGGAGCCCACGGCAGAACAGACGGTGTTTGGAGAGATATGTGCTTCTTGGTAAACACATTTCACCCAGTCTAAGAGGAACGCTGCATCTCTGACACGTCTGAAGATAATGCCGGGAGACTTGTATGATTCAATTTTGTTGTGAAGGAACAGAAAGCTTGTGTTAGATGTGATGCTGTCATCCTTGGTATTTGAGGCAGTAAACAGGGCCTGTCTCTGCTGGTCCACCTGCTATTGCAGTTAATAAAAAACTCTACATTACAGGGCTCCCCCCCCCCCCCCATCATGCTGACACACGCTGACACACACACACACAAGCCCCTGTAAGGAACGCAGGTAGAGTGAGTCAGTTCATTAGCAGAAATTACACAGATGAAGCTAGTGTTCCTCTGCACCCAGTTAATGAGTCACTTACAAAACCTCCCAGAGCCCACCTGGGGAGCCCACCAGGGCACCCCACCTGGGGAGCCCACCAGGGCACCCCACCTGGGGAGCCCACCAGGGCACCCCCCCTCCCCATCTCTCTGAGAGTGAGAGTAGTGTGACTGAATAGAGAAAGGTGACACACCCCCTCTCCCACCCTCCTCTCCCTCTCCATTCCTCCCACCCTCCTCTCCCTCTCCATTCCTCCCACCCTCCTCTCCCTCTCCATTCCTCCCACCCTCCTCTCCCTCTCCATTCCTCCCACCCTCCTCTCCCTCTCCATTCCTCCCACCCTCCTCTCCAATCCTCCCCAAGAAACCACATCTCCCTACAGCAGTCTCCTCCAGCAGTCTGTCTCACAAAACAGATTCAGTCCTCAGTCACATTCCCTCATGTGTGACAACATTTCTGACTAAAACGGATCCAAACTCGGAATATCTAACCGGACGACACACTTCGAAAGTAATCGAAAAAATAAATTTGCAGACCACACATGCACGGTTAAAAACGGTTAACCATTTAGAGGGAAGTTGAGAGGGAGGGTGTGGTCTGAACGAGGGTCTGGTCTGAACGAGGGTCTGGTCTGAACGAGGGTCTGGTCTGAACGAGGGTCTGGTCTGAACGAGGGTCTGGTCTGAACGAGGGTCTGGTCTGAACGAGGGTCTGGTCTGAACGAGGGTCTGGTCTAAACGAAGGTCTGGTCTAAACGAGGGTCTGGTCTGAACGAGGGTCTGGTCTAAACGAGGGTCTGGTCTGAATCCTTTGACTCAGAAAAGAAGAAACGTTTGGCTGAAACAAAGAAAGTGATTTAACTTGAAGAAAAAATTAAACCGTTTTCCCTGCAGAGGTAATGGAGTTTCCCTTAGCTTGCATTAAACACCCTGCCATTTCCACTTTTATAAACAACATTTTCTTAATCAACTGCTCTTTCAGAGCCCAGCAGTGACGGCTGCAACAGGAGCTGGCTCATAATTGGGCAGCATCTCTCTTAATAACAGCCCTGTGGGCGAGGCAGACACACCCAGCTGTCAGCCTCTTTCAACATATTTCTCCAACTGGGTTTTTAAGAGCAGAATGAAAACCCCATTATTCCCCCCCACCACCGGGCCCTGAGGTACGGAGACAAGCTAGGGGGAAGAAGGCCCAGGCTGGAGCGATGATCTGTGGCAGCTGTCCATCACCCAGGCAGCAATAACCACCCTGCCCAGAGCTAATGTTGGTGATGTGATGCAGAGGCTGATAGCTGCCTGGCCAGCATGGTTAGCTCATCTGTCTGTCTGTCTCTCTATGGGGAGCAGGAGCTCTTTAGACACACACACCCACCCACCCCCACACCCACACCCACACCCACACCCACACCCACACCCACACCCACACCCACACCCACACACACACACACACACACACACACACACACACACACACACACACCCACATCCAACTCCCTCTAGCCTGAGGGAGAAGGTTTTGGACCTTCAATCCCAAACACTCACCTGAAGAACGTCACGAAGAACTGGACCAGGTCCATGATGCTGTTGTGTTGGGAGAAGGCGATCTGTGGAGGAAGACGAAGAGGATTCATACTGAGCTCATAACTCGAAATCTGACCACCACACCTCCACCACGGCCTCCACCACGGCCTCCACCACGGCCTCCACCACACCTCCACCACGGCCTCCACCACGGCCTCCACCACACCTCCACCACGGCCTCCACCACACCTCCACCACACCTCCACCACACCTCCACCACGGCCTCCACCACGGCCTCCACCACGGCCTCAGACCTCTGGGGGAACTTTCCTGTCTGCACCGTGGCTGCATAGAGCTGGGGGCCAGCTTGCAGGTGATGGAGAGTCATGGTGGAATTTCTAGCCACTGGGAAGTCATTGTGTGTACACTTGAAATGCCCGTCATAACATCTCGTTCAGGAGGCCCCAACCTCACACCACGGATGCTGTTACTCACTCCTACAGCAGCTAAGGAATGCAGCCTCGACTGGGAGGGGAGGGGAGTGGAGGGGAGGCAACTTAATGACAAATAATGATTTTGAACGGTGAACACGTTCATATTATTTGAGGTCTAGCTAAAACGTTACGGAATGTTTTCCTTCTCCTGAGGAGAGACGCTGTCTGAATCGAATGCTTGCACCATGTCGTTGCTCAGTGCCCGTAACATTATCGCTATGTAGCCTAACCTAAACCAACTAACTCGACTTCGCACTACGTTACCCATGATTCATCGTACACACGTAGACCAAACAAGAAACGTATTCCAAGACAACAGCTCTCCGTCTCATAGAAATGGCAAGTGAAAGCAGAAACGCAGACTCAGCGACTACATGTGATCTGATGCACCTTATTATTTTTTGCAGGATTTTTACACACAGTAAACACACACCTTAAAACTATGAAATGAACTGAACTATGAACTAGTTCAGAATTTAAATGGTGAACTATGAACGTGAACGATTCATATTTACTTGTATGAACTGAACTAGTTCATGAGAGGTATGAACGTGAACAACACTGCTGTGCTCCATGTTGATAGGTCAATACGGGCCGAGGAGCTGATTGGTCCTCTAAAGGTCATCAACGTGGATCTGCAGAGAAGCAGCTGAAACAGCTCCAGGCTGTGTGACGCGGAGTGAGTACAGGGCATGACGACTGTCCGACATTAGAAAGACTGCAGTTTGCACGTCAGCTCAGACGGTGTTTCCTGTCAGCAGGAAGCCGTCTGAAACCTCCCGGAGCTGACAGATCTAGAGACACTAAAAAACCCCCACTTGTTTTCCCAATGTGACTCATTCGTTTCAGAAATGACTAGAAAACAATGTGTCTTAGGGACAGGAAGGGGGATGAGGTGTGGGTGGTGACTGGGTCGGTCTGTGTCTTCAGGTGTGAAGCCCTCTGTGACTCCTCGTCAAAAAGGCACAAATAAGCTTTTTGTTTGATTTTATCATCGCAAACCTGTTCCAAGTAGCTCGTTCAATCACAGACCAAACCTCATTAAGAGCACAACAGCAGCAGCTGATCAGCTGTGAAGGCGTGTTGGTAACGAGCCGCACGCCCTCACGAGCCGCACGCCCTCACGAGCCGCACGCCCTCACGAGCCGCACGCCCTCACACGCCGCACGCCCTCACGAGCCGCACGCCCTCACGAGCCGCACGCCCTCACACGCCGCACGCCCTCACGAGCCACACGCCCTCACGAGCCGCACGCCCTCACGAGCCGCACGCCCTCACGAGCCGCACGCCCTCACGAGCCGCACGCCCTCACGAGCCGCACGCCGCACGCCCTCACGAGCCGCACGCCCTCACACGCCGCACGCCCTCACACAGAACCCTCTGCTCTCCCTCCAGGTTAGACCGGGTCAAACCAATACATCTGGGGCCAGTTCATTTCAATTCCTCTGATTCAAGGAGAAATACAGCTGATGGAAAATGACCCACTCTATCTGAAAAGGACTGTCTCAATTAAACCTATTGAATTTCCAGTGATTTTTGGAAATTGAATGGAATTGCCCCAAAACTGTAGAGCAACATGAAGAATGGGATCGCTGGTACAGAATAACAGCCAGACAATCATCCGAAGGAAGACAGGGGAAGAGGAGAGGAGAGGGGGATCAGAGGAGAACAGAGAGGGGGGGGGGACCCTACATGTATCAGTGCAGAGCGGTGAAGCTCTGGACGATCAGGTGTCCGCGTGCCTGCAGGGACAGCTCTTCCCCTCTCCTGTTTCGGATGTTTCTAGAAGCTGCAGGCTCCCTACACCCTCATCTCAGGTGACCGCTCTCCATCCGGCCCCTCCCTCCCTCCCTCTCCGCCCAGCCCCTCCCTCTCCACCCAGCCCAGCCTCTCCCTCTGCGTCCTGCTCAGAGCGGCTCGGACAGAGAGACAGACAAGCCCTTAACCGGAGACATTACATTTAAGGACTCTTCCCCCACGGTGACCAAGAGACTGGTGCAGTGTGGGTAATCTGACAGAAGGCCGAGGTGGCTGTAGGCAGCCCTGAGGAGATGGACTGACCTCAGACACCATCCTGGCTGTAGGCAGCCCTGAGGAGATGGACTGACCTCAGACACCATCCTGCCCTGGGATGCTCATCTAACACGCCATGGAAAGGATGGAAAAAGCAAATATAAAAATCAATATCAGCATCTCCGCCTCGCTCTGCAGGAACACTGTCCTCAATCACAGCTGAGATCTTCAGTCCGGAGCGCAGGACCATCCATTCACACCCTGGCAGCTCTACCCTTCACCTGCAGGGCCCTCCATTAACCCAGGACCCCGTCCGGCCGTCTGCACACTGCCTGACACACTGCTGCTGCTGCCCCTGCCGGGAGGGCAGAGGTCAGGTCACTCTGACGACACAACACTCTCCTCCTGGCTCTCCATGGGCCGTGGCTATGGCTCAGCAGGACATCTGACTGGGAATTGAGATGTCCTGGGTTCAAATCCCCCCTTGCCTTCTGGATAAAAGTGTCTTCTTAATGAACACATGAATGTAATTGTTAGTCCATTAACCCTTGACACACCTCCCTGTGATCCAGATCAGGGCAGGGCGTTGACATGACAACGCTGGGAGCACAGGCAGAGTGGAACACAGATTGACCTTTGACCTCTGCCTGTTTCCTCCACTACAGCACCTGCAGCTCACCCTAGCAGCAGTAAACTAAACACTAATATTATACATATACACTAGGGGTGGGGGATTTTTTTTAAATTCACATTTGAACCGCAAGTCTTTCTAGTCATTCACATCGATTCACAAATATAAAAAAAAAATATATATATATATAATCGAATGATTTTTAATCTATTCGTGACCCCAAGAATTGATTTGAATCGAATTGTGAGGTACCAAAAGATTCCCACCCCTAATATACACTGATATCATACAACAGTAATATCATACATATACACTAATATCATACATATATACAAATGTTCCTTTTTTTGAGAGAACTAGTGTTGTGGAAAAGTTCCATCAAACCTTTAAAGTGAAATGACACCTAGCAGAGAGGAGATCTCAGTCAGCAACTCTGTGTGTGTGAGCTGTGAAGTAACCGTGTGTGTGTCTGTGAGCAGTGTGTGTATGTGTCTGTGAGCAGTGTGTGTATGTGTCTGTGAGCAGTGTGTGTATGAGCAGTGTGTGTGTGTCTGTGAGCAGTGTGTGTATGAGCAGTGTGTGTGTGTCTGTGAGCAGTGTGTGTGTGAGCAGTGTGTGTCTGTGAGCAGTGTGTGTCTGTGAGCAGTGTGTGTCTGTGAGCAGTGTGTGTATGAGCAGTGTGTGTCTGTGAGCAGTGTGTGTCTGTGAGCAGTGTGTGTCTGTGAGCAGTGTGTGTCTGTGAGCAGTGTGTGTCTGTGAGCAGTGTGTGTATGAGCAGTGTGTGTCTGTGAGCAGTGTGTGTCTGTGAGCAGTGTGTGTATGAGCAGTGTGTGTGTGTCTGTGAGCAGTGTGTGTATGAGCAGTGTGTGTGTGTCTGTGAGCAGTGTGTGTATGAGCAGTGTGTGTGTGTGCAGCCTGTCGATATCAATCATGTCTCAGACAGCCGTCTCACTGCGAGGGCTCCACATCTCACATGAGACTGCTGCCTCACATGAGACTGCTGCCTCACATGAGACTGCTGCCTCCATGTTTCTCCTCAGATCAGATCCATCTCACATGAGACTGCTTCCTCACATGAGGCTGCAGTCTCACATGAGGCTGCTGCCTCCATGTTTCTCCTCAGATCAGATCCATCTCACATGAGGCTGCTGCCTCACATGAGACTGCTGCCTCCATGTTTCTCCTCAGATCAGATCCATCTCACATGAGGCTGCTGCCTCACATGAGACTGCTGCCTCCATGTTTCTCCTCAGATCAGATTCATCTCACATGAGACTGCTGCCTCCATGTTTCTCCTCAGATCAGATCCGTCTCACATGAGGCTGCTGCCTCCATGTTTCTCCTCAGATCAGATCCATCTCTGCCCTCCTGCCACCCTCCCAGTCCACCAGGACATCCATCACCACAGAGCTGCTGCAATGTTATGGATCATAAGACTTAAGGGTTTTGCACACTGAGTGCAAATTTGTTGTATGCGTTTTTTCGTAAACGTCAGCCTAAAAATTTGGTGGCTCTGAATTGTAAAAAACCTCTCAAAATGCTGGCTCTGGAAGCGAAAAACGCAGAAAATCGAACAAAAGTTTCGGAGGCAGTGTGTAAGCATGATTGACATAACATGAGGTTGTATTTATTTTTTTACGTGCGAACATTTCGGACACGGATTTCGGACTCAGTGTGCAAAGGCCTTAAACCAGGAATATTTTGTGGAAGTGTTTCATCGTGGTTTCAGCACAAATCTAAATAATGTCTCTGGGCTGGGGAGGGTCATTAAGTGTTGTCATGGTGATGTATGTCAGGCTGTCTGATGAGCACAGAGCAGGAAACTGTTCAATGAGGCTTTGCTCTCTCATGTCAAACCCAGCTGTGCCCTCAGCACGGTAACCATTGGAGATCAACCCTTTAAGCTCTCATTCTGGGGTTCCTCCAAGTAACCATGTTAGATCTAAGTTTAGCAGCAACAACCTTTTAGTATTTTCATTTTTGACCAGATTAGGGTCATGGTCCAGTTCAGGGTTACACCCACACACACACACACACACACACACACACACAGAAGCGTACCTGTATTTTAATGGGCCAGGAGAAGTTGCTGACGTACACGTAGAAGGTGATGTTGGGGTTGCTCCTGAAGGTGAACTTCTCGCAGGAGAAGCTGTCTCGGTACTCCTTCATGTTGGTTTTGGAGACGATGTGTACCTCCTCTCCAGACACTGTCCCAGCTACAGAGGAACACAGCAGGAACACAGCAGCGCTCAGTAGCCACTCACACACCTCATACACACACACACACACACACCTCTCTCACACACACACCTCACACACACACCTTACAGCAGCTATCAGGTAAACACCTTCACAGACTGAAGCATATCGACTGTTTTATTTATATTGTTGAGTAATGTCTCAACCATAACAAGTCTAAACCAACCACAGGTACCTAGCCCCTCCGCCCCTCCCCCCCCCCTCCCCCCTCCGCCCCTCCCCCCCTCCGCCCCCCCGCCCCTCCGCCCCCCCGCCCCTCCGCCCCTCCACCCCTCTACCCCTCTACCCCTCCACCCCCCTGAGGTAGACTGCAGTCCAGAGTTAGATGTTAGCACCCATGGGGAAGTATAGTGACAACTCAGAAAGCTCACATGGTTACTATTGATTGCAAGTGGTTTGAGAAATACAAAGAGATTCTGAAAGATGTTTAACGAACACGGACTCTTCCTCAAGCACAACTTCTGAAACACCCATTTGAGATACTGCAAGTATAGCACTCAATCACTGGTTTTCTTTAAATATATATATTTTTTTTTTTCTTGAAACACTTCAATAACTTCACAAAGACGTCACATTGTCCATCTATCTTGAAGCCGTTTGAATTCCTCAGCCACTGAGCTGGTATGAAACATCCCCATTCAGAGCCATCGCTCTGAAACAAAAGAGTTCAGATGACAGCTGGAGCACATCTACGTGGGCACGTTTATCTTAATTGAAATCACACCGCCGAAGACACATCAGCCCCACCATTCAGAGGCTGTTGTCTTGGCGATTGTGAGGGGTACCTATTCTCCGAGGCGAGAGTATCTCTGAAGGAGGGGGAACCAGCTAGGAGGGGGAACCAGCTCCTAATATTAATGACAGCTTGAGAGAAGGTCGAGGTGGAGGAGGAGCGAGGGAGCGAGGGAGAGAGGGAGCGAGGGAGAGAGGGAGCGAGGGAGAGAGGGAGCGAGGGAGCGAGGGAGAGAGGGAGCGAGGGAGAGAGGGAGCGAGGGAGAGAGGGAGATGGGAGGGAGAGATGGGAGGGAGAGAGAGGGAGAGAGACAGAGAGAGTGAGAGATGGGAGGGAGAGACAGAGAGAGAGACAGAGGGAGAGAGAGAGACGGGAGGGAGAGAGAGAGAGAGAGAGAGAGAGAGAGAGAGAGAGAGAGAGAGAGAGAGAGAGAGAGAGAGAAAGAGCGAGAGAGAGCGAGAGAGAGCGAGAGAGAGCGAGCGAGAGAGAGAGAGAGCGAGCAGTACAGGTGACTGCAGAACATCTCACCGTCCTGGTTCCCACCTCTGCAGCCCGCGCACACACAGACACACACACACACACACACACACACACGTTACCTGTGGATCCTACAGACCAGGTGATGTTGAGGTTGAAGTTGTTGGATGCATTGATGGACATGTCCAGGTTCTTGTTGGTCTACAAGACAAGGTGAAACACACATCAGCACCACACAGCGACCCTGAAGAACCAGACCTCTGTCAGCAGCACTCCTTCCCTCGCCGCCCCGCTCCGGGATTCGAACCAGGGTCCTCTGACTGACTCACACAAAAGCCACCTCTCTCAAACAGCCCTTCAGTCAGCCAGCAACATGAGACACATCCTAGTCAAGCTGGTCTCACCTGTTCAGGCGTGGCCATGAAGTTGATGGCTGTGTAGTGGTGGTCATCCTCCTGCAGCAAGCTGAAGGTGAACTGGTAGTCTATTAGCAGGTTGTCTGTTCAGGAGAGAGGACAGGTAAACTGGTATTCTACCCTCTACCTACCCCAGCCTACTGCCCATGTGTGTGTGTGTGTGTACAGACGCTAGAAGATACTCACAGTAACAGGTTCCTCTCAGGGGGTTGCCAAGGTAACGGTTCTCTGAGTCACAACTGCAATAAAGAGACAGAGAGAGAGGAGAAGGAGAGAAGAGGAGATCACAGCAGAGTAGAGAAAGAGAAGAGAGAGGGAGGAGAGGAGAGAGGGAGGAGGTGAATGAGAGCATGGACAGATAACAGACATGTTCCTACCAGGGTCTCAGACAGAGAGAAGAGGAGGGCTTATCTCCTACTTAACCCAGCATGACCCTCCAACCACACAGTCACATGACCCTCCAACCACACAGTCACATGACCTCCAACCACACAGTCACATGACCCTCCAACCACACAGTCACATGACCCTCCAACCACACAGTCACATGACCCTCCAACCACACAGTCACATGACCCTCCAACCACACAGTCACATGACCCTCCAACCACACAGTCACATGACCCTCCAACCACACAGTCACATGACCCTCCAACCACACAGTCACATGACCCTCCAACCACACAGTCACATGACCATCCAACCACACAGCCACATGACCATCCAACCACACAGTCACATGACCATCCAACCACACAGTCTCTCAGCGTGAGAAATACAAGGTGTTGCGTGAAAGACTGAAACGGTTGAAATGTGTGAGTCTCACGGCGAACGTGAGACTTGAGAGCCCTGAATTAAATGTAATCTTTACGTTCTAAACTTGAATGCAGATTTGAGATGGTTAATATTAGTCACTCCTCGTCACAGCACTGTGTTGCTACAAGACAGGGAGCTAACTAAAGATAAATAAATCTATAAAAACATTTTAGTTGTGGTGCTCCTTAATATTTGATGGGAGCTCCTAAATATTTTTGGAGCGCCTAACTTTGTGTGTCATGTGACAGGTGTCATGTGACAGGTGTCATGTGACAGGTGTCATAGCGTCCCTCGTCAGCGTCACTTCCTGTCTCTCTCGCCCTCTCTGGGGATCTAACCAGGGTCCTCTGACTCTCTCGCCCTCTCTGGGATTCTAACCAGGGTCCTCTGACTCACCCAACGACTCCCCCTCTCACACACAGCTACAGCACCAGAGAGAGAGATAGCTCTGTGATGTTTGCATCACCTCGCAGGTGGGCGGGGTTTACACTGACTCAACTCAGTTACACTTCCTGTGTGTGTGACTGCGTCACGGCTCAAACTGTTGAGCAAGCTCTTAAATACTCTGTGTGATCATGTGCATAAGTGTGTGTGTGTTTGTGTGAGAAAGAGAGGGTGTGTGTGTGTGTGTATGAGCGTGTGTGTGAGCAGGGGGACATGTGACATTGGGACGTGGTGTCCTGTTCCTGCGTCTGACAGAAGACGTCCCTTGGTGTCGTCAGCCAATCAGCACTCTGCTACTCACCCTGTCTCTCTCTCTCTCATAACCTCCCCTCAATAAGCTGCTCTCACACGCAGACACACGCACACACACACCTACTGCACGCACACACCTACTGCACGCAGTACATCACACACTCTACTCCGCAATATCGTAATGTAATCTACACTAAGAGCAGACCTTCATGCCAATACAGGCACGCGTGTGGACACACACACACACTCTGCTGAATCTTAATGTAATCTGACACACACACACATCCCCTCACATGCAGTACTGTGAACATGACGTGTGCTCCGGTAGAGCTAACTGCCAAGCAGCAGTAAACCAGCTCTGTAGGGAACAAGAGGCTGAGCTGGACCGGGCTAACATGCCTCCTCAGAACCTCCTCAGAACCTCCTCAGAACCTCCTCAGAACCTGCTCTGTAGCTCAGTCCAGCAGCAGGTCAGTCCAGCAGCAGGTCAGTCCAGCAGCAGCAGGTCAGTCCAGCAGCAGGTCAGTATGTATGTCGTGCTCAAAGCCACGTATCAGAGAGCTCCAAGGCAGACTTATTCTGACTCATTATTGAGCCCATTATTTTGCTGCTTTAATGGGGTGTGTGTATGTCTTTGTGTGTGTGTGTGTGTGTGTGTGTGTGTGTGTTCAGTAGGGTGAGGGAAGATTCGCACCACTAGAATGTTCTTCAACTACATCATCACTGGAAATATTTTTTTTGCAGAGACACCACAGCCAATGAGATGTCGGGGTTTGGTGACATGGTCTAATAGATGGACATCTGCTCTCTCTACACAATGACAGACACACACACACACACTATCACACACAAACACTTGTAACACAGAGACCTATAGTCACCCTACATCACTGCAGGAAATGCAGAACACAAATACAGTACATACAAGGCCCAGAATCCCTCCAAAGCATCTGCATAATGTGGAAAACATGTTGGGATTCATCACACTATCCCTTCAGAAGTGTGTGTGTGTGTGTGTGACCTGTGCCTCCAGCACCATTAGGGGTATTAGAGAGTGAGGACTGTGGTGCTTGCAGGGAGGAGCTGTACCAAAACAGCTGAGTGTGCAGCAGGAGAACAAGCCTTCGAACCTCCACACTGTGTTTACACTGATGCAGGGTGATGAGAGTAGCTAACCCTCCACACTCTGTTTACACTGATGCAGGGTGATGAGAGTAGCTAACCCTCCACACTCTGTTTACACTGATGCAGGGTGATGAGAGTAGCTAACCCTCCACACTCTGGTTACACTGATGCAGGGTGATGAGAGTAGCTAACCCTCCACACACTGTTTACACTGATGCAGGGTGATGAGAGTAGCTAACCCTCCACACCCTGTTTACACTGATGCAGGGTGATGAGAGTAGCTAACCTCCACACTCTGTTTACACTGATGCAGGGTGATGAGAGTAGCTAACCCTCCACACTCTGTTTACACTGATGCAGGGTGATGAGAGTAGCTAACCCTCCACACTCTGTTTACACTGATGCAGGGTGATGAGAGTAGTGGAAGAGGAGTGTGTGTGTGTGTGTGTGTGTGTGTTGGGCAGGTGACTGTGTGTAATACTCACAGCTGGCAGTGGTCTCCTTTGATGCCCTTGGTGGTGCAGAAGCACTTCCCAGTCTGAACCTGGCACACGCCGGCATGGCCGTTACACTTACAGGCTGAGGAACACACACAGTCAGAACACAGTCAGAACACACAGCCACAACACACAGCCACAACACAGCCACAACACAGTCAGAACACACAGCCACAACACACAGCCACAACACAGCCACAACACACAGCCACAACACAGCCACAACACAGCCACAACACACAGCCACAACACAGTCAGAACACACAGCCACAACACAGCCACAACACACAGCCACAACACAGCCACAACACACAGTCACAACACAGCCACAACACAGCCACAACACAGTCAGAACACACAGCCACAACACACAGCCACAACACAGCCACAACACACAGCCACAACACAGCCACAACACACAGCCACAACACAGCCACAACACAGTCAGAACACACAGCCACAACACACAGCCACAACACAGCCACAACACACAGCCACAACACAGCCACAACACAGCCACAACACAGCCACAACACAGTCAGAACACACAGCCACAACACAGCCACAACACACAGCCACAACACACAGCCACAACACAGCCACAACACACAGCCACAACACAGCCACAACACAGCCACAACACAGCCACAACACAGCCACAACGGGGGGAGGGGGGTGAAGAGAGAGAGAGATCAGCAGTGGAGCTTGAGATCATGAGACATAAGGACCGTTTATCCTCTCTCTCCACCTCTCCTCTCACTCCAAAACTATCCTCTCCCTCCCTCTTCTCCCCTCCCCTTTCCTCTCCCTCCTCCTCACCTCTCCTCACAGCTTCTAACCCTAACTATGGGTAACACAGCTTCTAACCCTAACCCTGGGTAACACAGCTTCTAACCCTAACCCTGGGTAACAGACCGCTTTGACTCTGGTTGTAAGGTTGTTAAAAGGATTACCATGAGCTCACACCTGGACACACTCATACAGCCAGGCTCGCTTTACATGGAAGATCCATGAGCTCACACCTGGACACACTCATACAGCCAGGCTCGCTTTACATGGAAGAGCCATGAGCTCACCCCACTTACCTCCAAGCCCAACCCAATCACACACAAAGACAGGGACATGGAGGGAGGGCATTTGTTTGCCTTCCTTTGTGTGCTGGCATGTTTAAGTGTGTGTGTGTGTGTGTGTGAGTGTTTGTGAGAGAGAGAGAGAGAGAGAGAGAGAGAGAGAGAGAGAGACAGGGAAAGTGTGTGTGAGTGTGAGAGAGCGAGGGAGAGTGTGTGTGAGAGAAAGAGAAAGAGAGGGACAGGGAGAGAGTTTGTGTGTGTGTGTGTGTATGTACGTGTTTGTGTGTGTGTCAATACAAGTTGCACCTACAGCAGAGGTAGGAGAGACAGCACTCAAGAATGCTATTCATAACCCAGCAGACTTGGGCCTCAAACAGATACCTCAGGATCTCTACCATGTCTACGGGATCTCTACCATGTCTACAGGATGTCTACCATGTCTACGGGATCTCTACCATGTCTACAGGATGTCTACCATGTCTACGGGATCTCTACCATGTCTACAGGATCTCTACCATGTCTACAGGATGTCTACCATGTCTACGGGATCTCTACCATGTCTACGGGATCTCTACCATGTCTACGGGATCTCTACCATGTCTACGGGATCTCTACCATGACTACGGGATCTCTACCATGTCTACAGGATCTCTACCATGTCTACAGGATGTCTACCATGTCTACGGGATCTCTACCATGTCTACAGGATCTCTACCATGTCTACAGGATGTCTACCATGTCTACAGGATCTCTACCATGTCTACGGGATCTCTACCATGTCTACGGGATCTCTACCATGTCTACGGGATCTCTACCATGTCTACAGGATGTCTACCAACAGACAACACTGCCCCCTGCTGGCAGTCAGAAACACAGCAGTGAGCCTCCATCATGTGGCCCCCCTCCCTGCAGCAGCTACCACTCTGCCTTACTCACCTTGACACTTCCCCCCGTTGGTGGGATCTCCATGGTAACCGGGCATGCAGGTCTGGCAGTGTTGTCCGGTGGTGAGGTTACGGCACTGCTCACACACGCTGCCGTTCACACAGGAGCTGTGTCCGTTACACTGGCAGGCTGGGGAGAGAGACCACACGTTACACTGGGGGAGAGAGACCACACGTTACACTGGGGGAGAGAGACCACACGTTACACTGGGGGAGAGAGACCACACGTTACACTGGGGGAGAGAGACCACACGTTACACTGGGGGAGAGAGACCACACGTTACACTGGGGGAGAGAGACCACACGTTACACTGGGGGAGAGAGACCACACGTTACACTGGGGGAGAGAGACCACACGTTACACTGGGGGAGAGAGACCACGCGTTACACTGGGGGAGAGAGACCACACGTTACACTGGCACGCTGGGGAGAGAGACCACACATTGCACTGGCACACTGGGGGAGAGAGACCAGACGTTACACTGGCACGCTGGGGAGAGAGACCACACGTTACACTGGCACACTGGGGGAGAGAGACCACACATTGCACTGGCACACTGGGGGAGAGAGACCACACATTGCACTGGCACACTGGGGGAGAGAGACCACACATTGCACTGGCACACTGGGGGAGAGAGACCACACATTGCACTGGCACACTGGTGGAGAGAGACCACACATTGCACTGGCACACTGGGGGAGAGAGACCACACATTGCACTGGCACACTGGGGGAGAGAGACCACACATTGCACTGGCACACTGGGGGAGAGAGACCACACATTGCACTGGCACACTGGGGGAGAGAGACCACACATTGCACTGGCACACTGGGGGAGAGAGACCACGTCAGAACAACACGCTACCTTGTATGTGGTGAGTTAGTGGGAAGTGACCTCCACATTAGACCTAACTCAACTAACATGGCGTCTGGCTAGGGGCGCGTCCGTACTAGGATGTGTGTGTAGCAGAGTTTACATGAGAACCACGGTCCTGGAGGTTACTGGAAGCAGGGAGAGGGGGGGGGGGGGGGTTGGGGAGAGGGAGGGGGTCTTCAGTCTTACATTACTGACTGTTGGGATTCCTGAACCCTGCATCCCACACCAGACCAGGTTTCACTCAATATGAAACATGAGGAACTGTGTGAGGCCAGGAAGGGTCGACTTACACCCCAGGAGTAGCATGCTCTGCTGTGTGTGTGTGTGTGTGTCATGCTCTGCTGTGTGTGTGTGTGTGTCATGCTCTGCTGTGTGTGTGTGTGTCATGCTCTGCTGTGTGTGTGTGTGTGTCATGCTCTGCTGTGTGTGTGTGTGTGTGTCATGCTCTGCTGTGTGTGTGTGTGTCATGCTCTGCTGTGTGTGTGTGTGTGTCTGTGTGGGGATGTTCTCACCAGGGCAGTGTGTGTGTGTGTGTGTGTGTGTGTGTGGGGATGTTCTCACCAGGGCAGTGTGTGTGTGTGTGTGTGTGTGTGGGGATGTTCTCACCAGGGCAGTGTGTGTGTGTGTGTGTGTGTGTGTGTGTGTGGGGATGTTCTCACCAGGGCAGTGTGTGTGTGTGTGTGTGTGTGTGTGTGTGTGGGGGATGTTCTCACCAGGGCAGTGTGTGTGTGTGTGTGTGTGTGTGTGTGTGTGTGTGTGTGTGGGGGGATGTTCTCACCAGGGCAGTGTGTGTGTGTGTGTGTGTGTGTGTGTGTGTGTGTGTGTGTGTGGGGATGTTCTCACCAGGGCAGTGTGTGTGTGTGTGTGTGTGTGTGTGTGTGTGTTCTCACCAGGGCAGTGGATGAAGGCCCACTCGTAGCCCTTCTCCTTGGGGCACAAGCCTGGCTCCAGGGTCATGTCCTGGGAGGTGGTCTGGGTCTGGCTTGGGCCCTTCATGGGCCCTCGGTAGGAGCCCTCCACACACTGGCCCCTCCCCGTGCTGCTGGGGTCCTCACACCAGCCACACTCTGGCTGCTCCAGACAGCCCACACACGTACGCAGCCCCGAGCAGTTCTGGGCTGGAACACAGGAACACACTCAGAACACAGGAACACACTCAGAACACAGGAACACACTCAGAACACAGGAACACACTCAGAACACAGGAACACACTCAGAACACAGGAACACACTCAGAACACAGGAACACACTCAGAACACAGGAACACACTCAGAACACAGGAACACACTCAGAACACAGGAACACACTCAGAACACAGGAACACACTCAGAACACAGGAACACACTCAGAACACAGGAACACACTCAGAACACAGGAACACACTCAGAACACAGGTAGAGAAGCTCAGAATACCACAGACATAATAACAAAACTAGGAGAAAGTGTTGAGCAATCACATCGCCAAATGTCAAGACCATCTAATTATCGGTCTGGATTGAGCGCTAGCCCTGAGAAATGCCACAACAATTTCACAGAGACAAACACCGAACCCTGTCTCTGCTGTTAGCCACACAAAACATCCCCTTAATGGATCGGAAACCATGACAACCAACAGCAGCAGCGCCTCGCATGATACTTTTCCTTCTGAAGACAGGAAACACGTGTGAACATGGTATTCAGGATTATCGTTCAGTGTGTTCTCATCCTGAAGATCAGAATGAGCAGTAAGACTGGGATTAGATGGCCAACATGGTGAGGATTCTGAGTTAGCCTTACCAAGATCATATTTCATGCTTCCTGTGGAGCATTTGGGCTACAACTGATTAATTTCACTGTCAAGTGCGTGTCCACACACACCGTACAGGAAAAGTTTGCTCTGCTCTGAAAGCAGAATGACAGCCGCCTTGCTTGGCTTCACAGCGGCGAAGCGCAGAAGGGTTTTCACTCGTCTGCTCAACATACTGGGATGATGTGATATCAAACAGAACTCACCATGATAACTAACAGAACTCACCATGGTAACTAAATAGGTATTTGTGACAGTTAAATTTCCAGAAAGACTTCATGACTCCAACTCAGACACCCGTCATGAAAGCAGTTTTAATGTTTAAATGTTCTATCAGACAATGGCAGATGAGATGGCACGCCCACAAACACACACACACGAAGGCAGGGTGGAGGAGCGAGGCAGGGTGGAGGAGCGAGGCAGGGTGGAGCGAGGCAGGGTGGAGGAGCGAGGCAGGGTGGAGGAGCGAGGCAGGGTGGAGGAGCGAGGCAGGGTGGAGGAGCGAGGCAGGGTGGAGGAGCGAGGCAGGGTGGAGCGAGGCAGGGTGGAGGAGCGAGGCAGGGTGGAGGAGCGAGGCAGGGTGGAGCGAGGCAGGGTGGAGGAGCGAGGCAGGGTGGAGGAGCGAGGCAGGGTGGAGGAGCGAGGCAGGGTGGAGGAGCGAGGCAGTACAGTCTGGATGTAGGGTAGCAGGGAGAGATGGAAGGACTGGAAGGATCACTGATCACGTCTCACAGTGGAACTTTGTATTCCAAACAAGACTCATGACTCAGAACCAGAGTGAAGGTTAGAGAAAGGAGGGAGGTGGAGGGGGGAGGAGAAAGGCAGTGAAGAGAAACAGAGAAAGGACAGAGTGAGAGATAGAAAGAAAATAGGGTAAGAAAAAAAATGTGACAGCAAGAAGGAAGAAAAAAGGGATGACCTGAAATAAAGGAATATAAGACAGAGGAAGGGAATCTGACTGGAACCCTCCGTTATAACTCTGTAGACTGGAGAGGAAATCACTCTCCACCCTCCCTCCCCTCCTCTCTCCCTTCCACCCTCCCTCCCCTCCTCTCTCCCTTCCACCCTCCCCTCCTCCCTCCCCTCCTCTCTCCCTTCCACCCTCCCCTCCTCTCTCCCTTCCACCCTCCCTCCCTCCCCTCCTCTCTCCCTTCCACCCTCCCTCCCCTCCTCTCTCCCTTCCACCCTCCCCCTCCTCCCTCCCCTCCTCTCTCCCTTCCACCCTCCCTCCCCTCCTCTCTCCCTTCCACCCTCCCTCCCTCCCCTCCTCTCTCCCTTCCACCCTCCCTCCCTCCCCTCCTCTCTCCCTTCCACCCTCCCCTCCTCTCTCCTTCCACCCTCCCTCCCTCCCCTCCCTCCTCTCCCTCCCTTACCTTCCACCCTCCCCTCCTCTCTCCCTTCCACCCTCAATCTCTCTCTCGCTCTCTCTCTAAAACACACACAAACAAACACCTTCACCCAAAACAGCCACCCTCGCCCAATACTCTCCCCCAGCCTCCCCCAGCCTCTCCCCAGCCTCCCCCCAGCCTCCCCCTCTCCCCAGCCTCCCCCAGCCTCTCCCCAGCCTCCCCCTCTCCCCAGCCTCTCCCCAGCCTCCCCCTCTCCCCAGCCTCCCACTCTCCCCAGCCTCCCCCTCTCCCCAGCCTCCCCCCAGCCTCCCCCTCTCCCCAGCCTCCCCTCTCCCCAGCCTCCCCCTCTCCCCAGCCTCTCCCCAGCCTCCCCCAGCCTCTCCCCAGCCTCCCCTCTCCCCAGCCTCCCCAGCCTCTCCCCAGCCTCCCCCAGCCTCTCCCCAGCCTTACCCACACAGTCTCCGGTCTGCCACTCCAGACACTGTCCGTAGGGGAAGGACACGACGTAGGCGGTGGAGTCCACACAGCGCCGGGTGCTGCTGCACCACATGCACTCCATGGCCTGGCTGGTGCAGTTAGCACAGGTGGTCCTCAGCGAGCACGCCATCTTACAGGGACGAGCACTCTGGCTGGGGCTCACTGGGGGAGGGGGGGAGGGAACTTCAACTGGGAACTGTGCTTGTGTGTATCTATGCATGTGTGTGTGTGTGTGTGTGTGTGTGTATATCAAGTGTGTGCGCCAGGCCTCACCAGCAGGTTTCTCACAGATGAGGCCGTCTGCAGGGGCGGTGCAGGGGCTGGCCCGGAGCCCGGACACCTGCGTCTCTTCCAGGAAGGCACAGAAGCCAGAGTCATTGGGCTCCCCAGGCAGCCACTGCAGGGAGGAGTTGGTGAAGGGGGACATGTCCTCCCAGCCCCAGTACGACACGTTGATCTTCCTCAGACCCACCCAGGGGGACAGACGCTGCCAGGGAGAGGGGGAGGGGTCAGAAGGGGACAGGGAGAGGGGGAGGGGTCAGAAGGGGACAGGGAGAGGGGGAGGGGTTAGAAGGGGACAGGGAGAGGGGGAGGGGTTAGAAGGGGACAGGGGGAGGGGGGAGGGTTAGAAGGGGACAGGGAGAGGGGGAGGGGTTAGAAGGGGACAGGGAGAGGGGGAGGGTTAGAAGGGGACAGGGAGAGGGAGGGGTTAGAAGGGGACAGGGAGAGGGGGAGGGAGTTAGAAGGGGACAGGGAGAGGGGGAGGGGTTAGAAGGGGACAGGGAGAGGGGGAGGGGTTAGAAGGGGACAGGGAGAGAGACAGGGGGTTAGCACAACACCAGTTGACCTACCCTTGCCTAGATTGGTACACACTGCACTGGAAGGGACAGACACAGGCTAATGTACAGGCCAGGTCAGGGGTCAGTGGTCATACCTTGTGGTGCTGCTGCAGTTTGTGCAGCTCCTCCAGGATGAAGTGGACCTGAGTGGCAGAGCTGAGCGAGGCGATGTTCCCCGCCAGGTTCTTACAGTAGTGCTGTGCATTGTCGTAGCTCTCCCTGCTGGAGTTGATCCTCAGACACACCTCTCCCACCTGGCTCCAGCCCTCCCCACACAGCTGGGCTGCACAGCAGGCACACACAGCAGGTTAGTACCAGGCTCCCGGTACCAGGCTCCCGGTACCAGGCTCCCGGTACCAGGCTCCAGTACCAGGCTCCCGGTACCAGGCTCCCGGTACCAGGCTCCCGGTACCAGGCTCCCGGTACCAGGCCCAGGCCCATCAGTGTGTGTGGGGGTATTTTGTGTGTATGTGTGAGCATGAGAAAAGTTAGGGAACGTTTTTCAAAACCCTTTTTTGTTTCTTTCCATTTTTTTTTTTACTTTTGAAGGGTTGAAAAAATATTTTTTTGTATAATAATATAGAATTTGGTATCATTGATGCTCAATAAACATAAATATATTTATTTTTTTTAAGTTGAAAAAATACATTTGAAAACTGTTTTGAAAAGCAGATTTTTTTGGAAAGGTTGACATTTTTGGGGGGTTGAAAAACAGTTTAGAAAAATATGTTTTTGATTTTTTTTTTTGGTTTGAAAAGGATGTGTACTTTTGCCTTCTTTCTTTGTGTGTGTGTGTGTGTGTGTAAAGAGACACTAGATCAGTCTGGGTTAGGGTTAAGTCCTGTGCTAGACTTCGTCTAGCACAGGACTGTACCTAGGTTAGGGTCAGGGGTCACCTGGAAGGGCATGGCACTCCATCTGGTGATGGTCCCACTGGCAGCTGGGGTTGAGGGAGCAGCTGCGACAGTTAGCCAGCCGGCTGCAGCTCTGCTCGCTCCTCACGGCACACTGCTGGAACACTCGCACACTCTGGAGGTAGAGGGACCACAGTCCTGAGTTAGGGCTAAACAAACTAGCATTTTAATAATCGATTAATCAGCCAATTACTAGAGCGATTAATCGACTAATTGTCGGAACATTCTTATTCACGATTTAATTAATTGTTTGAACAAGGAGGTGACTGACTGATGTAATCATTCTGCCTAATATCTCCTTTATGACTTTACTTTGTAAGTCATATGAATATGGAACAAAATAAATGATGATTTTTGGATGACCTTTAAAATGTTTAGGAGCAAAGTGAGTACTGTGAAAGCCGGTGGTTCAACACAGCGCTGACTGAATCTCGGTTTTGCCAGAAACTAACAGAAGCCGTGTTTAAACAGCTTTGCTGCTTGGTCTGCTTAATCCCAGTTCTGTGGGCAGTGTGGGCACTGCGCTCTGTTTCCCCCTGTGGCCAGCTCACCACGGTGCAGTTGCTGGAGGCAGAGAGGCACTTCTTGTCGTCGCACCACTGGCAGCCGTTAGTGTTGGAGGTGCAGCTGCTGCAGTCAGAGAACCTGTAGCAGCGCTCGTCCACTGTGACTGAAGGGAGGAGAGAGATGGGCAGGAGAGGAGAGGAGAGAGATGGGCAGGAGAGGAGAGGAGAGAGATGGGCAGGAGAGGAGAGGAGAGAGATGGGCAGGAGAGGAGAGGAGAGAGATGGGCAGGAGAGGAGAGGAGAGAGATGGGCAGGAGAGGAGAGAGATGGGCAGGAGAGGAGAGAGATGGGCAGGAGAGGAGAGAGATGGGCAGGAGAGGAGAGAGATGGGCAGGAGAGGAGAGGAGAGAGATGGGCAGGAGAGGAGGGAGAGAGATGGGCAGGAGAGGAGAGGAGAGAGATGGGCAGGAGAGGAGAGGAGAGAGATGGGCAGGAGAGGAGAGAGATGGGCAGGAGAGGAGAGGAGAGAGATGGGCAGGAGAGGAGAGGAGAGAGATGGGCAGGAGAGGAGAGGAGAGAGATGGGCAGGCAGAGGAGAGGAGAGAGATGGGCAGGAGAGGAGAGGAGAGAGATGGGCAGGAGAGGAGAGAGATGGGCAGGAGAGGAGAGGAGAGAGATGGGCAGGAGAGGAGAGGAGAGAGATGGGCAGGAGAGGAGAGGAGAGAGATGGGCAGGAGAGGAGAGAGATGGGCAGGAGAGGAGGGAGGCAGGAGAGGAGAGGGATGGGCAGGAGAGGAGAGAGATGGGCAGGAGAGGAGAGAGATGGCAGGAGAGGAGAGGGATGGGCAGGAGAGGAGAGGAGAGAGATGGGCAGGAGAGGAGAGGGATGGGCAGGAGAGGAGAGAGATGGGCAGGAGAGGAGAGAGATGGGCAGGAGAGGAGAGAGATGGGCAGGAGAGGAGAGGAGAGAGATGGGCAGGAGAGGAGAGGAGAGAGATGGGCAGGAGAGGAGAGGAGAGAGATGGGCAGGAGAGCATCAGTCATCCAGGTACATCCTTCATGTGTCCTTCATGTGTAAACATATCTGTTTTCTCTAAACCCTGAAAAACAGTCAGGCTGGAACCCTTCCTAAGCCCCCCTCCCTCCCTCCCTCCCTCCCTCACACCTGGCCTGGGGGGGCAGAAGGGAGCGGGGGTGGTGGTGTTGAGGCTGGGCTCCCAGGTGGAGCAGTGGTGCAGGGCCCAGATGCAGCGCAGGCCGGGCCCTGCCCCCAGGCAGGCCTGCTGGTCCAGGAAGGCCCGGCAGCGTGGGGGCTGGTACACCAGCACATCGTTCAGCAGCACGCCGGAGAACCCTCCAAACACATACATGGACCTGAGGGGGTGGAGGGGGTCACACAGGGGTCAGGGGTCATGAACCAGTGTCAGGGGTCATGTAACCAGACTCACCAGTAAATGTGACCTCTGACCCCAGACTCACCCGTTGCTGACCACGGCAGAGTGACCGAAGCGGTTGACGTCCCGGTGCAGATCGGGCTTGGGCAGAGCGCTCCACTGATCACAGGCTGGGGGGCAGGATAGACATGATGATGATGATCTACATTCTACACATCAGAACCCAGACTGCAGCACCACGACCACCGTCAAGTCAGCTTGATCAGGATTTTGACATCAGATGTTCTTTGCTGAGCTCCTATTGGCTCGCTGGCTGGCAGGTGGGCGGGGCTTACCGATGTCATAGGCCAGGAAGTCGGCGGAGAAGCACTTTGCCCCGTTGCTAAGCGACGTGTCGTTGTGCGTGTTCCCTCCGAAGATCAGCAGGGTTCCACTGAGCAGCACAGACGAGTGCAGGTAGCGGGGAGAACCACTCTCCTTCAGGATGGTCCTGCACGCACACACACACAGTTCAGAGTGTGTGTGCTCACCAGGTGTGTGTGTGTGTGTGCTCACCAGGTGTGTGTGCTCACCAGGTGTGCGTGTGTGCTCACCAGGTGTGTGTGCTCACCAGGTGTGTGTGCTCACCAGGTGTGTGTGCTCACCAGGTGTGGTGTGCTCACCAGGTGTGCGTGTGTGCTCACCAGGTGTGTGTGCTCACCAGGTGTGCGTGTGTGCTCACCAGGTGTGTGTGTGTGCTCACCAGGTGTGTGTGTGTGTGCTCACCAGGTGTGTGTGTGCTCACCAGGTGTGTGTGTGTGTGCTCACCAGGTGTGTGTGGGGACATGGTAGCGGTACAGGTGGTCCACCAGTCCATACTTGTTGGCAGGCAGGGCCTTGTAGCCTCCATGCAGGAACACACTGCTGCTAGCAGCGTGGTACACACTGCTGTGTCCGTACCCTCCCTGGGGCACCGCCCCACGCGTCTCCGGGAGCGACCACGTGTTGGTCCCTGGGAACCATGGCAACACACACACACACTCAGACAGAATCCTTTAACTGATGCTTCAACTTGTACCAGCAGCTATGAGGTAACACTGCCCCCCGGAGGAGAGAGGGGGAGGTGCAGGGACAGTCCTGTAATCTCTCTCAGACACACACACACACACACACAGAGACACACAAGAGCCACATACACCCCAGCACACACACACAGACCCCAGCCAGCACTCACGGATGTTGTACTCCTGCACGCTGCTGATGTAGCTGTAGACGGGTGAGTAGCCGAACAGCACGACCATGACGGCCTCGCCCCCCTCCAGCAGGGACATGTGGGCGGAGTGGCCCTCCACAGCGTGCACCTGGGCGTGGCCAGGGGCGGGGCGCACCTGGGACCAGGTACGACTGGAGGTGTGGAACACCCACAACTCCTCTGTCACATTGGCAGGCCCCGCCTCCAGCTTCCCCCCGAACATGTAGAGGTCATCCTGGAGGGGGGGGTGAGCAGACTTGTTGTAAGCTAGAGCTGCAGTCTGGTGTTAGAGAGGTTAGAGAGTTTATGGTGTACAGCCATGGACTAAAGTATTGGCTATGACATAAATGTGGGTTTTGCAAAAATTCTAACATTTCATAAATTATAATGGCTTATTTTGGCAAAAACGCTCAATAGGGTTTAACCCTAACCCTAACCCTAACCCTAACAACCTAACCCTATCCAAACAGAATGACACTGATTTCACCTGACTAGTACTTCTTCACAGTTTCCCATGTGCTGATGATGTGATTAGTGAAATGATGTTAGTGGGTCGTTTTGTCCCAGGGCCCAAAAACAGTGAAATGTGGGTTTTGAGATATACATTTTGCCAACGAAGCTCTTACTTAAAATCCATCTGATCACTTTGCACAATAATCTAGAAACAATGTGAATCAACACCACAACAACTGAAGCAGCAAACTTTGCCAAACACAAAGTTGATCTGCCAATAGTTAAGCCACGCCTTTAAGCCACGCCTTTAAGCCACGCCTTTAAGCCACGCCTTTAAGCCACGCCTTTAAGCCACGCCTTTAAGCCACGCCTTTAAGCCACGCCTTTAAGCCATGCCTTTAAGAGAGGTTGACCTCTGACCTGGTAGATGGCGAGGGAGTGGCCGTATCTGGCGAGGGGCCCGCTGTTGCTAGGCACCGTGTTCCACACACCGCTCTCCAGGTTGTAACTAAGCAACACAACAACAGCAACACTTAATTACAGACAGTAAAGGCAGGGAGTAGAGACAGTAGAGTAGAGGCAGGGAGTAGACAGCAGAGGCAGGGAGTAGAGGCACTAGAGGCAGGGAGTAGAGACAGTAGAGTAGAGGCAGGGAGTAGACAGCAGAGGCAGGGAGTAGAGGCACTAGAGGCAGGGAGTAGAAACAGCATAGGCAGGGAGTAGAGACAGCAGAGGCAGGGAGTAGAGACAGCAGAGGCAGGGAGTAGAGACAGCAGAGGCAGGAGTAGAGACAGCAGAGGCAGGGAGTAGACACAGCAGAGGCAGGGAGTAGAGGCACTAGAGGCAGGGAGTAGAGACAGCAGAGGCAGGGAGTAGAGGCACTAGAGGCAGGGAGTAGAAACAGCATAGGCAGGGAGTAGAGGCACTAGAGGCAGGGAGTAGAAACAGCAGAGGCAGGGAGTAGAGGCACTAGAGGCAGGGAGTAGAGACAGCAGAGGCAGGGAGTAGAGGCACTAGAGGCGGGGAGTAGAAACAGCATAGGCAGGGAGTAGAGGCACTAGAGGCAGGGAGTAGAAACAGCATAGGCAGGGAGTAGAGGCACTAGAGGCAGGGAGTAGAGACAGCAGAGGCAGGGAGTAGAGGCAGAGAGTAGAGACAGTAGAGGCAGGGAGTAGAGACAGCAGAGGCAGGGAGTAGAGGCAGGACTGACTTGAGGATCATCTGGAAGGAGCTGTAGTTGAAGGAGTATCCTCCCACCACCCACACCAGCTGACCCTGCAGCACAGCCCTGTGGGACGCCCGCGCTGGCCACGCCCCTGACGGCTTCACCCCGGGCAGCACCCAGTACGACTCTGTAGACGGCACCGTCAGGGAACAATCTGGACCTGCAGGGGGAGGGGGGGAGAGGAAGGGGAGGGGAGGGTGAGAGTGAGAGAGACAGAGAGAGAGAGGGGGAGAGAGAGAGAGAGAGAGAGAGAGAGAGAGGGGGGGGGGGGAGTGAGAGAGATAGAGAGATAGAGTGAGAGAGTGAGTGAGAGAGAGAGGGGGAGAGTGAGTGAGTGAGTGAGTGAGTTACTGAGAGTGTGTGTGTGTGTGTGTGTAGTGCCCCAGTTCAAGCAGTCAGTCCGAGGGTGCCACCACACGGCCTTCTGGGTAATCCAGCTGGAGTCTCTCTCCCTCACTGGTCACCATGACAACAGTGATTTTCACATTGCACACACACGCACACACAGCCCTGGCTGCATAGCGTAGGGACAACACTAGGGGGACCCGGAGGACTAGAGAAGCAGTATCTTTACTGATGCATCAAGACTTTCCTCATACATCCATCCAGCCCCTAATCCATCCAGCCCCTCATCCATCCAGCCCCTCATCCATCCAGCCCCTCATCCACCAGCCCCTCATCCACCAGCCCCTCATCCACCAGCCCCTCATCCATCCAGCCCCTCATCCACCAGCCCCTCATCCATCCAGCCCCTCATCCATCCAGCCCCTCATCCATCCAGCCCCTCATCCATCCAGCCCCTCATCCACCAGCCCCTCATCCACCAGCCCCTCATCCATCCAGCCCCTCATCCACCAGCCCCTCATCCACCAGCCCCTCATCCACCAGCCCCTCATCCATCCAGCCCCTCATCCACCAGCCCCTCATCCATCCAGCCCCTCATCCACCAGCCCCTCATCCATCCAGCCCCTCATCCATCCAGCCCCTCCTTGACTGCTCACCCTGCCAGCTGTCGTTGCAGACGCAGAGCTTTTCCCCGGTGAGGTCGCAGTAGCCGTGGTCTGGGCTGCCACAGTTGTCACGGCAGTAGGGGATGTCACACGCCTCACCCTTCCAGTACTTGTCACACTCACAGTACACACGGCTGGCGATGGAGTTCCCTGTGGTGCACTTCCCATGGCCAGAGCAGTTGTTGGGGCAGGAATTGATCCTTCAGGGGCAAACATACCCACCACACGCACACACAAACACACCACACACACACAAACACACCACACACACAAACACACCACGCACACACAAACACACCACACACACACACACAGATGTTAGTGTCCTGCCTCCAGGGCTGCGTACAGAGCAGTGATGGATGAAACCCGTCTGTACTACAAAATAACAACACAACCACTGCTCACTGTTACACAGGAAGAGACCGAGAGAGAGAGACACAGAGATACAGAGAGAGAGAGAGACAAACAGAGAGAGAGAGAGAGAGAGAGAGACAGACAGACAGAGACAGAGACGTGGGAAAAGAAAGACAGGAAGAAGAGAGGAAAGAGAAAGAAAGAGGAAAATATACAGATACTTACGAATAGAAGATCTCGAATCCTGTGAGGTTGTAGGCGGCGTCGCTGAAGAAGTGCAGCAGCGCGTACCCAGAGCTGGTCTCCACCTCCGGTACAGTCTCATTGACCCGGACCTCAGGCACTATTAGACCACTGACAACACAACATGGGTGATACGGACCTCAGAAGCACATCACGTCACTTCCTCACTGAGTCAGCAACTGTCCTGGTTCACCCTCACTACACTGTCCTGGTTCACCCTCACTACACTGTCCTGGTTCACCCTCACTACACTGTCCTGGTTCACCCTCACTACACTGTCCTGGTTCACCCTCACTACACTGTCCTGGTTCACCCTCACTACACTGTCCTGGTTCACCCTCACTACACTGTCCTGGTTCACCCTCACTACACTGTCCTGGTTCACCCTCACTACACTGTCCTGGTTCACCCTCACTACACTGTCCTGGTTCACCCTCACTACACTGTCCTGGTTCACCCTCACTACACTGTCCTGGTTCACCCTCACTACACTGTCCTGGTTCACCCTCACTACACTGTCCTGGTTCACCCTCACTACACTGTCCTGGTTCACCCTCACTACACTGTCCTGGTTCACCCTCACTACACTGTCCTGGTTCACCCTCACTACACTGTCCTGGGTTCTCAATCCCCCCCCTGGATTATTGCGTTGTCTGCTACATGAACACATTATTGTTTCTAGAATATGGGTTAGTCTGGCATTTCCCTTAAACCTCCTGGCTTCCTCTGCGTAGTGTTTTTGATACTACCTCTCTCTATCTCTCTCTCTCGCCCTGGATGAAGCACAGATGTGTGGTTTACATTGAGTCATTCAGCAGACGCTCTTATCCAGAGCGACTTACAGTAAGTACAGGGACATTCCCCCCCGAGGCAAGTAGGGTGAAGTGCCTTGCCCAAGGACACAACGTCATTTTTCACAGCCTGAATCGAACCAGCAACCTTTGGATTACTAGCCCAATTCCCTAACCGCTCAGCAGTTAGGGATTGTTGGCTGTTGGTGGTGTGAGTAGCCAGGGAGCGCTCACCTGAACACAGCGACCAGAGGGGCATACACAGAGTCCCCGTCGTACACGTACAGGTGGTCCCAGCTGCACTCTGTGGCAAAGTGGTTGAACCTCAGTCTGAGGACAGCGTTGGGGCTGCAGAAGGAAACACAAAACAAGTTTCATGGGGAAGGTTTCACCACTGAGTTAACATGGTGATGCCAACAAGGCTGGTCTACACACTAGCATAGCTAGCATGGTGATGCTAACAAAATGAGTCTAATCAATGGCATAGCTAGCATGGTGATGCTAACAAAATGGGTCTAATCAATGGCATAGCTAGCATGGTGATGCTAAAGAGGCTGGTCTACTCACTAGCCCTCAATGAGCCAGGTGCACTTGGTCTTGTACTTGTAGTTGATTGGCCCATCTGTGAGGTATCCGGAAGGTTCTGTCAACCTGTAACACACACACACACACAGGTCACCAGTCCACCAATAATATACAATACCAGAGCAGATATATCATGCAAACTCCTCCCTAAAGAAACAGTTTTGAAATGTTAAAAAAAACTGTTTTGACAAAAGTTTTGAAAGGTAAAATGTTTTGTTTAAAAAAAGTTTTGAACACATTTTCAAAAGGTTGAAAAAAGTTTTGAAAGGTTGAAAAAAAGCTCATTCTAGATTGTTTGTGTAAACTTTCATGCAATATCCATGGATGGTTAATCCTAACAGGATCAGTGATGAAGTGAACAGTGTCCGGGTGGCAGGGAATATCCGTAGAAGAACAGACACAAGTTTATGTTTCTATGGCAACCTAGGCTGTTAGTCACATGGGCTAAAATAGGATCCAACCTACTTGCAAAGTCTGAGTCTCTCCAGGAAGGTTTTCACCCTCCCACAGAGGAGAGATCAACACGTCTCACTGAAGGAGAGACCAGCTAGTTTAGATCCAGAACGCCTAACCACAACACACACCAGCTGAGATGTTACTGTACACTGTGTCTGGTAGCTGAGATGTTACTGTACACTGTGTCTGGTAGCTGAGATGTTACTTTACACTGTGTCTGGTAGCTGAGATGTTACTTTACACTGTGTCTGGTAAATACAAGACTGTTCACTAGCCTGTGGTGGAGGTCTAGCAGGGTGTGAGTGGTGTTCTGACAGGTTGTGGTGGTGGTGGAGGTCTAGCAGGGTGTGAGTGGTGTTCTGACAGGTTGTGGTGGTGGTGGAGGTCTAGCAGGGTGTGAGTGGTGTTCTGACAGGTTGTGGTGGTGGTGGAGGTCTAGCAGGGTGTGAGTGGTGTTCTGACAGGTTGTGGTGGTGGTGGAGGTCTAGCAGGGTGTGAGTGGTGTTCTGACAGGTTGTGGTGGTGGTGGAGGTCTAGCAGGGTGTGAGTGGTGTTCTGACAGGTTGTGGTGGTGGTGGAGGTCTAGCAGGGTGTGAGTGGTGTTCTGACAGGTTGTGGTGGTGGTGGAGGTCTAGCAGGGTGTGAGTGGTGTTCTGACAGGTTGTGGTGGTGGTGGAGGTCTAGCAGGGTGTGAGTGGTGTTCTGACAGGTTGTGGTGGTGGAGGTCTAGCAGGGTGTGAGTGGTGTTCTGACAGGTTGTGGTGGTGGTGGAGGTCTAGCAGGGTGTGAGTGGTGTTCTGACAGGTTGTGGTGGTGGTGGAGCTCCAGCATGTTATGAGACATATTTTCACACTTGTGGAGGGATTGTGTGTGTGTTTACCCCCTCTACACCCTTACAGTTCCCACCAGCACCACCTTAGGTTGCTCTGACTCAGCAGGCACAGGTCAGGCGTAAACGGATGAAACATTAGCTCATACTTTTAGGTGGAAATTGTATCACCATGTTACATAATCCACTCCAACAGCCTCAGAGACACCAACACCCTTAATGTCAGAGAACCATTTGGCTTATGTTTTGTCTGTGATGATGCAAGTCAAGCTTGTTCGTGTTGCTTCCAGGCCCAGTTCCTGCTGTTAAACAGCATCAGGTCACCTGGGTCAGTTCCTGCTGTTAAACAGCATCACATCAGGTCACCTGGGGCAGTACGGTAGATGTTTTGACCCCAGATTGGATCACAGCCCTGTCACCTCTGAGTCACAGTGAACATGTTAATACTTTACTCTGTGAATCTAGCTGTCCCCTTAGATGGCCTTTCTGTTGCTGTTCTCTCCCCTCATGCTACCTGCCTGCCTGCAGCCCTGCCTGCCTGCAGCCCTGCCTGCCTGCAGCCCTGCCTGCCTGCAGCCCTGCCTGCCTGCAGCCCTGCCTGCCTGCAGCCCTGCCTGCCTGCAGCCCTGCCTGCCTGCAGCCCTGCCTGCCTGCAGCCCTGCCTGCCTGCAGCCCTGCCTGCCTGCAGTCCTGCCTGCCTGCAGTCCTGCCTGCCTGCAGCCCTGCCTTGCCTGCCTGAAGCCTTGCCTGCCTACATTAGGGTTAGTGGTTCCTGGTTGGACCAGCCACTGTGTAGACCTCTCTCTGCTTCTGTCTGTCTGTCTGAGTTTAGTCTGCAGTGTGCTGTAACACAAGAGGACAGACGACACGCTGGGCTGTAAACACACACACACACACACCTGTTAGCTGACACACACACACACCTGTTAGCTGACACACACACACACCTGTTAGCTGACACACACACACACCTGTTAGCTGACACACACACACACCTGTTAGCTGACACACACACACACCTGTTAGCTGACACACACACACACCTGTTAGCTGACACACACACACACCTGTTAGCTGACACACACACACACCTGTTAGTTGACACACACACACACCTGTTAGCTGACACACACACACCTGTTAGTTGACACACACACACCTGTTAGCTGACACACACACACCTGTTAGCTGACACACACACACACCTGTTAGCTGACACACACACACCTGTTAGTTGACACACACACACACCTGTTAGCTGACACACACACACCTGTTAGTTGACATACACACACTCCTGGAGAGCAGGTCTGTGTTCCCCCACAGACCTCAGAGAGACCCCTGATGGAGCAGGGGAGACACCTGCTTCCACTGAGTCCATCAAGCTGATGAATACAACACTGTACTCTCTGCTTTAAATATTAACAGACACAGTGTATTTTAAACATTGATGCCCCATCTCAAGTGTTTCATGAATGGTTAACTTAAACCTCAAGAGTGTGACAGTCTGCCTGTCCACAGAACAACAATGTGTCTGTCTGAGACCAGCCAGCCTGTCTGTCTGTCTGTCTGTCAGGTACTATAATCTGCAGGGAGAGACACAAAGACAGACAGACAGACAGACAGATGTGCTCTACCAGAACTGAACACAGGTTATATTTATAGACACCTCAACAGCAGAGTTCCCCATCCTCATTAACCCTCCTTCTGACACATCCTCTCTCTACTGTACACCTCTCTCTCTCCTCCTCTCTCTACTGTACACCTCTCTCTCCCCTCTCTCTACTGTACACCTCTCTCTCCTCCTCTCTCTACTGTACACCTCTCTCTCTCCTCTCTCTACTGTACACCTCTCTCTCCTCCTCCTCTACTGTACACCTCTCTCTCTCCTCTCTCTACTGTACACCTCCCTCTCCTCCTCTCTCTACTGTACACCTCCCTCTCCTCTCTACTGTACCTCTCTCTCTCCTCCTCTCTCTACTGTACACCTCTCTCTCTCCTCTCTACTGTACACCTCTCTCTCCTCTCTCTCTACTGTACACCTCTCTCTCCTCCTCTCTCTACTGTACACCTCTCTCATCCTCCTCTCTACTGTACACCTCTCTCTCCTCCTCTCCTACTGTACACCTCTCTCTCCTCCTCTCTCTACTGTACACCTCTCTCTCCTCCTCTCTACTGTACACCTCTCTCTCTCCTCCTCTCTACTGTACACTCTCTCTCTCCTCCTCTCTCTACTGTACACCTCTCTCTCCTCCTCTCTACTGTACACCTCTCTCTCCTCCTCTCTCTACTGTTACACCTCTCTCCTCCTCTCTCTACTGTACACCTCTCTCTCCTCCTCTCTACTGTACACCTCTCTCTCCTCCTCTCTCTACTGTACACCTCTCTCTCCTCCTCTCTCTACTGTACACCTCTCTCTCCTCCTCTCTCTACTGTACACCTCTCTCTCCTCCTCTCTCTACTGTACACCTCTCTCCTCCTCTCTCTACTGTACACCTCTCTCTCCTCCTCTCTCTACTGTACACCTCTCTCTCCTCCTCTCTCTACTGTACACCTCTCTCTCTCTTCTCCTCTCTCTCTCCTCTCCTCTCTACTGTACACCTCTCTCTCTTCTCTCTCTACTGTACACCTCCCTCTCCTCTCTACTGTACACCTCTCTCCTCCTCTCTCTACTGTACACCTCTCTCTCCTCCTCTCTACTGTACACCTCTCTCTCCTCCTCTCTCTACTGTACACCTCTCTCTCCTCCTCTCTCTACTGTACACCTCTCTCTCCTCCTCTCTACTGTACACCTCTCTCTCCTCCTCTCTACTGTACACCTCTCTCTCCTCCTCTCTCTACTGTACATCTTTGTCTGTCCTTCTGCAGTGACTGCAGACACCCCCCCCCCCACCACCACCACCACCCACCCAGACCACCCTGCATGACTGCAGACCAGCCCTGCCTCTCCTCCCAGCCCAGCCCTGCATCTCCTCCATGGCCCACACCACACTGCCACATCAGGCAGACGTCCTGGTGATCTCCAGGGCTGACTGGTCCTTACAGCTCCCAGCACAAGCACCAGGGAGACTGGGGTGCTGAGCTGCAGGATACCGGAGGAGGAATGATCCATGTAATCTGACTCATCCATCTACACACAAGCCAATCTAAACATGTATTTTAGAAAACACAAGTTAAGTAAGGTTAAGAGTGACATAAACTAAAACGTGTTTTTGGAACAAGTACTGGAACACAGATAGTCTGACTTTAGTCAAGAGATTTAGACCGTTTATGATTATAGCTACATGTCATGTATGTACCTATAGACGTATCACGGTTGTTTCTGCTCTAAACATCGCTGCAACAAGGAACTGCTACAAAACAGACAACTTACTTGAACCTTCCTTGGCAGTGCTGGCATTGGTCACCGACCCATCCTCGGTCGCAGATACATGTCCCATTGACACACTTCCCAGACAGGCAGTTTTTATCACAAGACTTCGCCGGGGAGGCGTGTGTGAAGAGCACAAAGTAGAACAAAACATACAGCAGCAAGTATCTGTTGATACCCCGCAGTCCGCTGTCTAGGCTCTGCCTGGCTCTGACAGGGAACGAAGCAGTCCAACATGTTTTCCTAGCATCCATTTTACCTTTTGAAAAAGTCAAAAGACCAAGGCCTCTATTTGGTTAAGTCTTGGTTTCGTGGTACCCCAGGTTGTTTAACCGGTGGTCTGATTCAGGGTAGTGGTGGTGAATGTTTTTTGAATGCTTTGCATAATCAATTGGATATAAACTACTGCATCTAGAGCACACAGAAAAGCTATTTGACAGCGAAAATGTAAAAACATTTGAAAAAATATATAGACGTAAAAGCTGACAGCTCACGAATTGAACAGTAATCTTAACATAAATTCCCTTCACTCTGCCTCCTGCAGTTACGGGTGGAAAAATCAGTTCAGCGAGTAATACTGCAAAAATGTTGAAGGCGACGCATTGTCCCAAATTTCCACTTATACGTCAAGAAAGAAACATTGTGGCAACATTTACTACATCTTATTGAAGATGATTCTCAACCAAACCTACATTTCAGCAGCCATTTTAACGCGTAAACAATTCCACCGACAATTAGCTTATGGTTTGGTCATAAAGGATTCGATTGTGGTGCGGTAGTCCCACAGATATGTGCTCCACAAATGATAAATATGATCTTCTCAACATTTAAAGTGAACAAAAGGACCAAAAGTCCTTTTCAATTGTGGCCCCGGAATCTTATCAGGATTGCAGCAGTAGTCAATAACAGCGATGTTGTTGCTGGTGGTCTTGGCGAGGGGGGATTTAGCAAGTCTTCATAATTGCAAGGTTTAGTCATTGTTGTCCAATCTATTTTACAGGCACTCGTTAAGGTGATGTTTAGGGCTTTGGTGTTGTGGCGCTTCCATTTAATCCATTCGGAAAAACAACTATGCGGCTCACTTTAGCTAGCTAGCGGGTCTTGTATATCCACACTAGCAGAGTAGCTAGCCAGTGCTGGGCTTGTTAGCGGCTAGCGGCTAGCAGCTCCTCAGGTTGAAGAAAAGTCTACAGACAGCTGTGCGCATGTGCGCAGAAACTTGTACCAGTTTAAAGACACAGTTAAGAAAAGAGACGACGTCTTCAATGCGGCATTTAAAACCCCATTCTTATCAGATCATAGTCTGAGCTGGAGGCTGGAGCAAGGATAAATACTCTTTCTCACAATCCTGTAAGAGTAGAACATTTTGAATTAAAATAACTTGAGTTGTATAATAGGGTGTGTTTAAACCTGACAGAACAGATAGTTTGGCATTGTAACAAATACTATTTCAGAACCTATTCCATTGGCTATCTCAGTATAGGTCACCATATACTCGCAGCTACCATACTCTAGTTATGTGTGCCACTATGCAACTACAAACGCTAACTTTTACATTCCAAAGGGACACATTTCTTTCTGCGACCTAAGAGCTTTTATCCAAAGCAAAATAAAAACATCTTAGGTACCAGGCACAGTAAAGTACCCCTCCCCACGCACACACACACACTTTATTAATCAAATTATATTTAACGGCTGCATCCCCAGTTATTAAAAAAGCTGTCCCACCCACATCTGAAAACAAACCTCCGCCCCTGCCATGAGGTAGGCTACAGGGCTTTCAGACCTCAGTAAAACAACACACACATAATTCATTATTTAAATGTTGCCCCCTCCAAAAAAAACAATCCCAGACCTATTATTTACATCTGTAGTTGGACCTCACAAAAACTCTGGTTACTGGCCTTAATGTGACTTTCAGTCAGGCACAGTTCAAGTTAGCAAAGGCTTCAATTTGTCCTGAGCTGGCAGGGTGCGTGGAGACCAGATAGTGACTGACTGAGTCATCATGTTTGTGGGTTCCAGTAGGGGTTGATGGTAGGGCTGAGCCATATGTCTGTGCGTGGCGCACTGCAGTAGCTGCTGCTAATTAAAGAAGGGGCCCCGACGGAGCAGCCGAACACATTGTGCTGCGATCATGACAACATGTGGTTCCCCTGAGGAGATGGCGGGAGGGAGGCAGCGATGGTAGTTGTTGATGGTGGCTTGTTGTAGAGGCGTCGTTCTCATCTAAGGATAGATCCTGTAGCCTACTTTGCACATTGCCTATTCTCTTACTTGCATTTGGTATGAATCTCCATGTTCCGGTACTTGCTCTGTGGTTTTATTGTGTTGTTGATGTTGTCCTTTGCTTTCTGTTCTCATGTGAACCCTGGCTGCAAAACATTTTCCCCTTCTGGGACAATAAAGATAACCTTGACCTTCTAACATTCTGGTGTCGAGTTAGAGTTGTGGTGAGCTGTGTTAGTATTTAACTGTGAGTCCGGTTGTTTTAGCTGGAGACCATGACCTTCTCTAACCTGGAGTCTGCTGAGGCGCAGCAGCCTTGGAGAGCGACACCTAGTGGGGAACCTGTTTCTCCGTTAAAATCCCTTCCAGTGTCCCTTTGATGCATGTTAATGTAGCTATGCTATTATGCTCCAATATCATCTGATAATAGTTCCTATAATATTTGAATACTGCACTTATCCAAACACTGAAATGTCCTAGAGCTATGCTGTTTACAGGCTGGTATCAACAAGGCGTTGAGGTGAATCCAGTTGAAACCGCCAGGACTATGGCTATGGGATTATTCCAGTAAAACTCCCATCCTCCAGGACTAGGGCTATGGGATTATTCCAGTAAAACTCCCATCCTCCAGGACTAGGGCTATGGGATTATTCCAGTAAAACTCACATGGACAAACAGATCTGTAAAGTTCCCCCTCTAAACTACAAATAGCTTTGTCTTGTGCCAGATCATTAAAAAAAGTAATCCAGAGCCATAAAGTGGATTTAATGTAATAAAATGAGGATTTGTATGTCTGGACCAGAGTAAGCAAAGGGAAATAACACACGGACACAAACGCTTCATCTGGACTGGTGTTTTATATGAAAACAAATTGAATCAAAAGAACAATCAATCATGTCTCACCAAAATGGTGTCATTACCACAGCAACTTAAAAATAATACAGACGTAATTCTATCCTCTCCTTTCCCAGGAGTCTGAGTGTTGACTTTAAACTGAAGTGTACAATGCACACATCCTACCTGACTTAGGAATGAAACCTTGTATTAAACATCTTACAATCACAGATGTTAACACCGTTTAAACATTGCATATCATCAAATAAAACAACAATATCACGTTCAGGCACGAAGCTTGGAGTCCAGTAGGAACAGCAGCTGGTTAGTGAGCCGCTTCCAAGTCCCAGGATCGCTCTCGACCTGCCCCTCCTCCTCCATGTTGCTGGGGAACAGAAATGGTGTCTACAGATGAGGACACCACCCTGGAGAAAAGAACATGCTGTAACTAAGACACAGGAGAAGCCGTCGGGTGGAGTTACACCACCATCCTGGGACCAAGTGATGACATGTTTTCACCTGGCCCTGTCTCCAAATCCTGCCACTTCTCTCCTCCCTCACCCTAGTCTCACCCTTCTCTCCTCCCTCACCCTCCTCTCCTCACCAACTCTGCTCCCACCCTGGACACGGCTACTCTGTAACCTGGCTCTGACCGGAAGTTACACAGCACATCAAGGAATGCAGCAGAACTACAGATCCCCTCTCTGATCTGGGCCCGCCTCCACCCCCAGGCCCGCCTCCACCCCCAGGCCCGCCTCCACCCCCAGGCCGGAAACAGGAGCGGCCGAGTTCACAGTCTCTCCGTTGACCCCTGACCCCGGGCAGGGCTGCAGTGATTGGAGGAGGTGGTGCAGGGTCCATTGCTCCTCTCTGAGACAGAGGTCCAGGGTGAACTGGCCCTGCTTGGTCCGGACCAGCTCCTTCACATGGGCACAAGACGCCAGCGCTGGGGGCGGAGACACACAAATATATGATACAATATATTATAAAACACAAATATGATAACATACTATACAAATGTAGATTATGACTTCTGCACCTTTTCCAAGATCGTCCACCAAGCTTCTCACGTAGAATCCACCCCCAGACTCGATATCTGGACAACAGAACGTGTGTTTGGTTAGCTGAGAGTGTGTGGGAGCCCGGTCACAACACAGCTGTGGTGGAGAGACAGACCCAGGGTGAAGCCAGGAGGCTGGAAGTCCAGCAGGGAGATGTTGTGGACGGTGACGGGCCGGGCGGGCTTGGCCTCCACCTCGTGGCCCTGCTTCAGCAGGACAGACAGACGCTTGCCATCCTTCTTCAGCGCAGAGTAGCTGGAAGAACCCCAGAGGTCAGAGGTCAGGGATCCGCCAATGTCTTCTGCCTGACCAGAGCTGTCTCAGAGGGACTAAAGTTTACTGTCACAAGGATCCCAAGAAAAAGAGGCTGGAGATCATTCTATTTACTAACCTTACACCTTCCCAAAGGCACACTGACTCACTATTAGAGACAGACTGACCTCCTAGAGGCACACTGACTCACAGAGGTGGGACCTGCATGATGTCACCAGTGAACATCTTCAGCTTGTCCTGCAGCAGCTCCTGGGTGATGTGATCTGAGGAGACACACAGAGGTAGACTCACAAACGCTCTGCGACTGAGCTGTCCCCACACCTCTCCCCGTTCTCCATCAAGCACCGTGTCTCTGAACATTGTTTACAATCAGACAGATCCCAGCAGGCCTGGACTATCACCACCCCACCCCTCTGTGCTGCCTCAGGACCCTGCTCCACCCCTCTGTGCTGGCCCGGTACCGTGATCCACCTCTCTGTAATGCTCTGGGACCCTGCTCCACCCCTCTGTGCTGCCCTGGTACCCCGCTCCACCCCTCTGTGCTGCCCTGGGACCCTGCTCCACCCCTCTGTGCTGCCCTGGGACCCTGCTCCACCCCTCTGTGCTGCCCTGGTACCCTGCTCCACCCCTCTGTGCTGCCCTGGGACCCTGATCCACCCCTCTGTGCTGCCCCTGAGTTCCTCACCATATTTCTCCTGGTGAACCACACTGCCGGTGGCATCCAGGGTGTCTGTGGCTTTCCCCAACTCACCGACCGCTCTGTATTTCTGAAGACAGAAGCTGAATTGTACCCAGTATTACAGCATTATGCACAGACCCATCCTAGCCTGTATATACACACATGCATTCATCTGAGTGTTTTGTAATGATACTGATAAGGACCACTCACCTTAGAGCCAGCCAACATTGTACTGAGCATCTTCGTACCGTTCCCTATCCCAACAACTGAAACAGACAATGTTTTTTAACCAACCAGAAGATGGCGCTAACAAATTTAAATACATCTAAAAGTTCACACTTTTGGTTTGGAAAATCATGTTATGGAACCGGAGACGAAAGGGGTATTCATGTGAGTGAGTAAATGGAAGGATTTGTCAAAGACTCCCTACAGATGAGCTAGGTTGAATATAAAGTTTGAGGAAATAACGTTGTCACAACACATCATGTGATAATGTTCATCGAACCAGCGTCAGCTCGTAACCTACAGCAACCAACCCTAAATTAGCTAAAGGGTAACGGTAACCTTGCCATTCACCGTGCAGTAATGCAGAATCAGAGCCAAAGCTGGTCCCATCATGTCGCCTGTGTCTCATCCTTCATATTGATCCTAGTTTCTACGAGAGGAACTCACCAAGAACCCCCGAGGCAGCGCTGTCCAGAGTACCTCCATGCCCTATTTTCAGAGCTTGTTTCTTCCTCTTGCGGGGATTAGGGTTTTTAACACCTGCCTCTGATGCAAATGCATGAAATATGTTATTTTTTCTTTCTTTTATCATGTAGTAAGAAACCATACAAACTTGTTATGGTTTGTAACAAGCCTTAAAATAAAGCAAATTCAAATGACCACCACAACCCTAACTCAACATATAGCATCCACAAACACTGTTTGTGATGGTAGGCTATCATCAATCAAAGACCAAATCAGTGCTAGCTACAGTGCTGTAACAACTAGGGGTGTAACGATACACTCAGCTCATGATTCGATACGTATTACGATACTGGGTGTATGATACAATATGTATCACAATATTTTGAACAGCATTTTGTATTAAACAAATTCAATTAACAGATTTTTTTCCAAAACATTTAACATTTTCAATAATTTTCTTTGTTGTACATACAATTTAGTTAACTCAGTTCAAGCGATTTCTGTGAATGCAATGAATGCACACATGACGCAGGTGCTGAGTAGGTCGCGTGCTGGTAGCTCAACCAATAGCATCAAACGGACGTCATATTGTAAAAATATTGCCATAACTCTACGATACATATTGTAAAATGTTTGTATTGCGATATATTGTTCCACGATATATTGTTACACCCCTAGTAACAACTGTAGTCCTGCTGGAATAAACCTTGATTTTCGGTAGTTTGTAATTGCCGCCCAGACCAACACTGAAGGTGGCTCGCGCAGGGCAATACACATTCAACATTGCCACATAAGTGTTCAAATGACTGATTCCAGTAGGCTAACAGCGTAACAGTAATAGCAAAGAGTATAGAAGACTCGACTCGTCTATTCTCTTTGGTAATAGGCCTATGATGCAACTATCTAGACGAGTGGGAAAGCATTCAATTCGGCTACGGCGCACAGAATGACACCGCTTTTCATCAGGCTGCTTTCCCCCGAAGCAAAGAAAGATAACTTGGGTAATTAAACTTTGAAATCTATAATACAGTTGAAACATTTCTTTTTGAAGTTCTAGTTAAGTCATAAGTAATAATATGATAAAAGGTACTGAATGAAACAAGCTACCTAGTAGCTTGATTTGGAATTTTCCCCAGCATCGCAGTCTTTGCTAACATAGCATGCAGTTGCACACTGCACTGCAGCTAGCAAGCCAGCTAGAGCTAGCTACTACAGTAACAAGAGCTAATACAACGCTAATCAAACGTAATGGCTGGCTACCTTTGAGGAGTGCTTCTTTTAACGAGTTCAACACATCTGCAGACGTGGGTCCTTCCTTTTTATAAATGGCAAAAAGTCCATTCAAAGACTGTAAAGTTGATAAAGAAGCATGTTTTGGTACAGATCCGTTTGTCACAATTCCAGCCATGCTTCCTTAAGTCTGGCGCAAGTGGATGACGTCAGTATTTGTTAGCTCGAAAATACCGTAGATTTGTAGTTCGTTTTTCTTTTGTAGGCCACTGATCGTTGACGACTGGATGCCAAACTACACAGGTGACGACCGATATTGCTTTGTATGAATGAAGTAAATACTCCAGCTATTGTCCTCCAAGATCTCTTTATTTGAAAATGTCCTTGTAATTGGAGTAAGAATAAGATTTACGATGTATTGCAAAACAAATAGAGCCAACAAGAAATAGCCTATATATTTCGATCTTTTTCAAATCATTGTTCCTATAGTGAACAATGATTTGATTGAGGTTTCATTTTTAAGGTCATCAACATAATCACACTATTCTAGAAAAGAATGCCCCACTGTGTATCCTTACATCACGTAGCCTACACCTTACATTTGATTCATTTAGCAGTTTTTTCCTAAAGCATTATACAAAATGTACATACAGAAAGTACAGCAGGAATTCAATGATCAGAAGTCCGTATTTCTAATAGTATTTCTGAGGGTAGAGTCAAGACATGGAATGTATTCACCAGCCACAGTGCAAAGTCATCTCATACCAGGCACAGTTTAACACAAACCCATCAACAGTGCAACAACAGCATGTCAGCAGCAATATATCATAGTACAGTGCACCAAGAACAGCAGCATATCTTCACTGCAACATTAGAGATAGAATAGAATTACAAAGTGCAAAAAAGAAAATGTTCACAGATATTACAAGTAAAGTTCTGCTAAGTGAATCTTTGGGTCCCTGAGGCTGAGCGAAGAGTCCAGGTGGAGCTGGAAGAGGTGGGCCTCCAGGTGGAGCTGAAAGAGGTGGGCCTCCAGGTGGAGCTGAAAGAGGTGGGCCTCCAGGTGGAGCTGGAAGAGGTGGGCCTCCAGGTGGAGCTGAAAGAGGTGGGCCTCCAGGTGGAGCTGAAAGAGGTGGGCCTCCAGGTGGAGCTGAAAGAGGTGGGCCTCCAGGTGGAGCTGGAAGAGGTGGGCCTGCAGGTGGAGCTGGAAGAGGTGGGCCTCCAGGTGGAGCTGAAAGAGGTGGGCCTCCAGGTGGAGCTGAAAGAGGTGGGCCTCCAGGTGGAGCTGAAAGAGGTGGGCCTCCAGGTGGAGCTGGAAGAGGTGGGCCTCCAGGTGGAGCTGGAAGAGGTGGGCCTCTAGGTGGAGCTGGAAGAGATGGGCCTCCAGGTGGAGCTGGAAGAGGTGGGCCTCCAGGTGGAGCTGGAAGAGGTGGGCCTCCAGGTGGAGCTGGAAGAGGTGAGCCTCCGGGGCTTCTTAAGCCCCCTTCATCACTCTGGTCCAGACTACAAAATCACACAGTTGCAACACTTATTTGGCCGTAAACTCTCATGTGGCATCCTGATGACAACATCATCCTCTGGCCTCCACCCTCCTCTGCTCTCTTTAGAGTTCCATGAGTCATCATCTCTCGCCCGGCCAGACCCCCCGGGGCGGGGCAGCTGGGCGGGGCGGGGCAGCTGGGCGGGGCGGGGCAGCTGGGCGGGGCGGGGCAGCTGGGCGGGCCAGGGCAGCTGGGTGGGGCGAACGTTTAATGAAGCTGTCTGGGAGAGGTAGCCCACCTGCCACAGCAGCCCGTCCTCCAGATCCAGGTTACGGAGGATCAACACAAAACGTTTACTGATGCAGAAGGTGTTCTGACGATCGAACTTGGACCTGTCGACGTGCTGGGTTACGTAGACCTTGTCCACTATCAACCTTGAGCGGAGGCTTATGATGATGCGATCCATGTTGCTGAGGTTACTGTCACGTCTGAAGTTTGACCTCACATACTCAGGCAGGTCTCCGGCTCCTGGGGCAAACAGGTTGCCCACCTCAAAGTAAGGAGTGTTCTGTTGTGGGAGCAGTTGACCGTCATCCTCGCCTATAGGTTACCAAACCAGTGGAAGCCATACTTTTTCCCTTTGGGGTGTTCTAAGGCCACTAGGTCTCCGTTGTTGTCAAAGGAGACGTAGTCGTTGCAGAACCAGTATAGTAGATGCAGGCCATGTCTGGGCCAAGGCACGCCATAGCCAGACGACTCCAGCTGCCCAATCTCATTCAGGGTTCTGATCTTTGACATTGTTTACCTCTGAAAGGAAGAGAGATAAATAAAATACCCTTTTGATCTCATTATTTCCAGATCATCTTTTGTCCCCTCCACCATCCCCCGTTTCCTCACAGTTGCCTGGGTTGCCCAGCCTACAATCAGGTTCAATAAACACACTGTAAAGGTCATTTGTACTTCATAACAGCCATATAACTAACACAGCAGAATTAACCCTTGTGCTGCCTTCGGGTCACATGACCCAAAGGTTCATAACGAACCTCTATCACAAACACACAACATCATTTTAATCAAATTGTTCTACACAAACACAGTCTTACATCTCTTTCTTTACGCACCTAACACACTATGTCTCTCAGTTTGTAATCATGATCCTCATATGTGATGTGAATAGTTTCTTCCGTGTATGATCTCCATATCTTCTCCTGTCTTCCTCATACCCAGTGTCTCCTAGAATTATAAGTTTTCTGTACTTGGTACTAATGGAAAATACACTTGAAACTTCAGATCTTTTTGGATGTAAGATGCAATCCACAGTAAATACAAACACTAAGTGAAAATTCTCAACATACCCGTTCAAGAGCTTCTTCTCCTGTCTGTTAACCAAATGACTGATATAAAATATCCTTTCCTTGTCAGCAGAGGGGGCGGGGCCGTAACCCTGTTCAGCGGAGAAACGGACCAGGAAAGGAAAACGAAACTTGGTGTGTGTGTGTGCTAGTAGGGGAATGGGGAGTATCTGAATACAGCATGTTTAAACACATAGGACAAAGCCAGCTGTCTGAGTTACAGAAACCATGAACATACAATTATAGCTGTCAAATCTGTTTATGAAGGTCTGATTACACACATTTAAGAACATCGACAACAATATAACTGTTTACCTGTCTGAATGTGCAGGCTGTTCACTGGGTAGGGTCTGAAACATTCTCATAATCTAGACCAGTTTCCTATCCTGAATATGACATGTTGCACATGAAATAATGATTTTAGTTTCCCCAAGTCGTTCTCATCAGCACCATTGTAGCGACTACATTGGGACAAACTAAAATTCGCTGAGAGGCAGAGGTTGGGAGTTCTATCAAAAAGAAAAGATTCGCAGAGATCCAAAAATGCGTTGACTTAACTTTTCCTGGCCCTACATCATCATTTAGGGAAGTGTTCTTTGTGAGTCCTCCAACTCTGATGAAAGAGTCCATGCCCCATTTGGTGTGTGGATCTCGTTGGTGGTTCATCGGAGAGCAAAAGTCATGGACGGAAATTAGGAAAAAGTAAGCTAAAAGACATAGATAAAATATGTATATAGAGACAGCAACAACAGGAGAGAAAGTACTACATGTTTAATTTACATTTATTCATTTACATTTGATACAAAATCAATTCACTAAACACAAGGGAGCAATTGTGTTTGGAATGAAAACCCTGGAATGTAAATATCAGTCCATCATCTTCCAGGTGAAACTGTCTCCACAGCCAGTTGCTGCACTCTGGTCCAGTCTACAGTATGACACAGTTGCAGATCCTCTCTGGCCTGTCATTTCTCAGTTCTCTCTCACCGCCACCTGGGCTCCTCCCGCCTCTGCTCTGAGGACTGACGGTGACGCATGTCTGAGCAACGGCAGGCTCTCTGGGCGTCTCTGTGTATGGAAGCAGGTTGGAGGGACGGTTCATTGGCAAGTTGCGCGATGATTTTGTTTTAGAGCGGTAGCCCACCTGCCACAGCAGGCCATCCTCCAGATCCAGGTTCCTGATGTTCTTCACTAAACCTTTACTGATGCAGAAGGTGTTCTGGCGATCAAACCCGACCTCACCATGATGCTGGGTTACATAGACCTTATGTACTTCCCTGTCAGGGTAAATGCTTATGATGATGCGATCCATGTTGCTGTGGTGATCCTCTTCAGTGAAGTTTGACCACACATCATCAGGCAGGTCATCAGCTCCTTGGTAAAACAAGTTTCCCACCTCATAATAAGGAATGTTGATGCCTGGGAGCAGTTGATAACCGTCATCCTCGAGTCGGTTACCAAACCAGTGGAAGCCAAAATTTTCAGTTTCGGGGTGTTCTAAGGCCACTAGGTCTCCGTTGTTGTCAAAAAAGACATAGTCGTTGCAGAACCAGTAGAGTAGATGCAGGCCATGTCTGGGCAAAGGCACGCCATAGCCAGACGACTCCAGCTGCCCAATCTCATTCAGGGTTCTGATCTTTGACATTGTTTACCTCTGAAAGGAAGAGAGAAATAAAATATGTTTCATTGTTTCCAGATCATATTTTGTCCCCTCCACCATCCCCCGTTCCTCCCAGTTGCCTGGGTTGCCCAGCCTACAATCAGGTTCAATAAACACACTATAAAGGTCATTTGTACTTCATAACAGCTATATAACTGACACAGCAGAATTAAGCAGGGCTTGTTAGTTATGATTTGAGTTGAGTCATAATGTATACATTTGGAATCAGAAACTCAATGAACATCACTGTGCTGAGAAGAGCGAGATCAACATGAATACATGACCTGTGTGTAACTTTATGTCAACAACAGCCTCTGACCTGCTCTATCACAAACACACATCATTTTAATCTAATTTTTCTACACAAACACACACCGTCTTACATCTCTTTCTTTATGCACCTATCTCGTTTTTTATGATCATTGACCTATGCACTTTTATAAAGCTCTCTCTCTCTTGGAAGTCGCTTTGGATAAATGTAACACTGTCTTAGTTTGAAATCATGATCCCCATATGGAATATCATATCTAATGCTTTGGAAGTTAAGATCATATTTTCTGTGTTTACATCTCTTTCATGACCCAATAAACATTATGTCTTCTCTGTCTTCCTCATACCCAGAATTACAGGTTTTCTGTACTTACATCTACATTTAGTCATTTAGCAGACGCTCTTATCCATAGCAGCTTACAGTAAGTACAGGCACATTCCCCCGAGGCAAGTAGGGTGAAGTGCCTTGCCCAAGGACACAACATCAATTGGCACGTCTGAGAATCGAACCGACAACCTTCTGATTAATAGCCGGATTCCCTAACCGCTCAGCCATCTGACCCCGTACTTGGTTCTAATGGCACATAGACTTGAAACTTCAGATCTTTTTGGATGTAAGATGCAATCCACAGTAAATACAAACACTAAGTGAAAATTCTCAACATACCCGTTCAAGAGCTTCTTCTCCTGTCTGTTAACCAAATGACTGATATAAAATATCCTTTCCTTGTCAGCAGAGGGGGCGGGGCCGTAACCCTGTTCAGCGGAGAAACGGACCAGGAAAGGAAAACGAAACTTGGTGTGTGTGTGCTAGTAGGGGAATGGGGAGTATCTGAATACAGCATGTTTAAACACATAGGACAAAGCCAGCTGTCTGAGTTACAGAAACCATGAACATACAATTATAGTTGTCAAATCTGGAAAAATCCATTGATTGCAGACATGTTTTTCTCTCTCATTTATCTTCAGGTCTGATGTTGGTGATGAAATCCATCTCCAACACTTTGCCTGGTAAATATGAGCTTTAATAGTTTCACACAATAAAACCACCGATAACATGTCTGTGATAAGTGTCCCCCAGAGCATGACCAGTGCTCACTGTTAACACGTCTGTGATAAGTGTCCCCCAGAGCATGACCAGTGCTCACTGTCACACGTCTGTGCTGAGGGCTGCTGTCCAACATGTTACTTGGATGTGGATCACTAAAAAACTTCTGGTAGTTTTGCTCCGACACTCAATGAAGACCGTATTTCCTGAACACAAATCACATCCATTATTTAATTATTGGGAAGTTATCTGAATCTGTTATAATCTTAATCTAAATTATATCATTAGAATGGACATCTATAAAGTGAAATAATTTTTCTTTCATTGACATGACCGAACGGAAAGACCCTCTACCTCTTATCCACAGTTCCTCTCGACCTTGTAAAACACCAGTCCCATAGATACTTTCACACAAAAGACACACTGTATAGAAAAATGTATACCAACTGATATACATACAGGTTATTTTGTTCCAAGAAGCTTCACGTACCTGTTCAAGGGATACTCTAATATTAAACTAAATATTATTTCATTCAAACAATCCTGGAGGCAGGATTACTGCTCCAAACCCGTCTGTCAGGGATCACTTTCTCTCACATTAATGGTGGCGTTGGGCATTAAGGTTGGTGTTTGGCATTAAGGGTGCTGTTGGGCATTGAGGGTGGTGTTGGGCATTAAGGGTGCTGTTGGGCATTGAGGGTGGTGTTGGGCATTAAGGGTGCTGTTGGGCATTGAGGGTGGTGTTGGGCATTGAAGGTGGTGTTGAGGCATTAAAGGTGGTGTTGGGCATTAAGGGTGGTGTTGGGCATTGAAGGTGGTGTTGAGGCATTAAAGGTGGTGTTGGGCATCGTGTGAACCCATCTTGTCCCCGTCATTTTCCGCTCTGGTCATCTCTGCATGGTCCATCCGCTTAAAGTGACATCTCCTCGAAAGTCTTGCGGCTTGTGGCTCCAGGGGTCGCGTCCTCAGCCGTCATTCCAAAGCGCAGAAGCTGGATGCTGCGAGAACTGCTGACAGGTGTGATAGCGTATCTGGAGCCGTCCAGCAGCTCTGCTGGTAGATTAGAAGGCATGGTTTACAGACTTCCAGACTCTTTCAAAAACGCAGAAAACTTCAACCCAGCTCCTACTTTAGCTTCGGACCGCCACCTGCTGGTTAAATGTTAGCTAGGTGAGTATTACTTCAGTAAGAACACAACATTCGAGTTGATGGTCGCAAAACTGTAAAATTGTTTAAATATCGGCCTAAAACTTGCATGTCAGATTAATTATCAGTTCGGGACAAATTAAGCTGACAAGTAGACGTGTAGAGATGCAACTGCAGGACTTGAGGAGGAGTTCTTGGTTTAGTTTTCACCGCTGTTTACTGCACGCTCCACAACACAGCGAGCACAACCCTCACGAGAGTCTAACTGGCACCGCATTTAATTCATGCTCCAATGGCTTTGGTTTTAAGTGTCGACATGAATTTCGAAAAACAACAGCAGGTATAGGCTATCCACCGACTGAATAATAATGTAGAGTCATCATATCATAACTAGCCTATTATTATAACACGCGTTTGCATTTAGGACACGCCCAGTTGTGAGTGCCTGGATGCGTTGATACTTTGCACAGCTGTCTAAGTAGGCTCTACATTAACAGACTGCTCTCGCGGACCCGGAGGGACTCGTTTTTCTCTTCAGATATCAGAAGTGAGACTTTGTTTCTGGATATCGGCCGTCGCAGCCGCGTTCAGTTCGAGCGTTTTTTTGCATCCTGAGGACTTTTTCATCTGTGACCACGTCATGTCTGCGCAAGGTAAGAACTGACCGTCGTCCTCGCGCACCTGTTCTGTAGAATCACAGGTACGAGCAGGCAGGTTAGTGTGCTCTACCCCCACTTAAAAAGGTAAATAATGTAGGCTATCGTGTAGCCTAGTAAAAATTGGGTTACTGCCAGTCCTTTGAGCCCACTGAAAATCAGTTTACTCATCGACCACATTGTTTTAATAGTAAACGTTTTTGTTGCTTTTATTTCATCATGTATGATTGGGCTTAGAAAGTTGGTATGGTAAAAATCTGACCGTCATTTTGGAGACTAGGTCCTAATGAAGGAGAAGGGTCAATCGTTGGCAGTAATATCCTACGGCAGATTGCAACTCTTATTCATTGAGCAGCTGGTGAATTTAAGGAGTAAAGGGAGAGCGGTGAATACCATGAAGAAAAGTCATGGAATAAAAGGCTAAAAATAAAGTGACCAAACAGCTCAAGCGGAGGTTTTCCCAGTTCGGTGGTTTTTCCTGGCTGCTTCAGAATGTGTTTGACGTCACCGCTTGTTTTTCGAATGAACCGCTCTTATGATGGTTTTTCTTATTTTTTATTTTACTTTAAAACTTTTCCTATTTAACATTATTGTTGGAAGTTAGCCATTAAGAGAGATTATGTTTTATTATTAATGTGTGGTTGACTTCTTCCTTGACTATCGTTCTAATCTAATCATAACTGTGTACATTGTTCACGTTCAAGTGAACTTGTTCTGGAACAACAGGACAGATTATCTTGGCAGGTTGAGTTGTGAAGTTAGCTCACAACTCACCAGTTCTGATTCTCTGTATCAGTTCAGAAGATTGTTTGAACTGGCATGTTGATATCTCGTTCTGTTGAAATAAATCAGGAGGCGAGGAAAAAGTGTGGAGAGCATTCATCTGCAGCGGAGCTTAGGGCAGCTGGGCTAGCTAGGGTCAGAAGACAAACAGGCCACAGGCCTCACCAGAACCAGAGTCTTCAACATAGTTCAGCAACACTTTAGGTAACAGGCTAATTTACCTACTGGGAATGAGTAGTGCTGGGAGATGTGCAAGTGTAACCAGATAATACAAGCAGGCCCTCTGATGGTGTCTGTGGACTTGCTTCATGTTTAGAGAGCGTTACAGCTCCTTATCTACAGGAGAGATTCAGCCCTGGTCTGGCCAGTCTCTAGCAGGCTGCTGTGTTTCCATGTCCTGCTGCTCTGGGGGAAGCAGATCTGGCGGAAGCAGAGTGTCCTGCTTTCAGAGTGTTTACGTACGGCCGGCAGTAATGTGATAAAGAGTTCTGAAAGCTTCTGTGCTTTAATGCTTCGTGTCATGTTGTCATACATCATGGGCCAACTCACTGTCTAAGTCACAGTGGTTCCAGGAGCAGACTTCACCTCCCCTCTCCTGCCCCCCCACCTCCCCCTCCCCCACCTCCCCCTCCTCCTGACCCCGTACTGTTGTTAGGTTGTTAGCTCAGAGCCCGAAGCCTCTAGACCTCTCGCAATAGAGTCTGTTGCTATGGGTCATTTGGAGAAAGCGGTTGTACCAAACTCTCAGGGTTCAAACAGTGAAGCCAGCCTCCATGTTGAAATTCAAACTGACACATTGGGTTGGCCTCTCTCTTGGATCACTCTGGGTTATGCCCCGCCCTGCCCTTGCTCTCAGTCCTTGGTCTCTCTCTCTGTCTCTCTCTCTCTGCATATCTCTCTCTCTCTCTCTCTCTCTCTCTCTCTCTCTCTCTCTCTCTCTCTCTCTCTCTGTCTGTCTGTCTGTCTGTCTGTCTTGTCTTTTCTCTCTTGTTATCTAATCTCCCTCTCTCCTTCTCAAAGCCCATCTCTCTCTCTCTTAGTATGTTCCTGCACTCCTGATTTTCCCTCTTCTCCCTCCCTCTCCTCTTTCATCCTGTATCACTGTGCCCCTACAGGGAAGCCTAGTTAAGGCTGTCAGATGGGTTCATGTCAGAGGATGCCAGGAATAGACCTCATTTAACAACGGCCTTGGATGGGCTTTCATGAGTTCCTCAGATCGTATTAAAACTCAGGACCACCTAGACCTGACTTCTGATTCTGACCATCCAGGCTGGAGGGGTGAGGGGGGCTGGAGGGGCGAGGGGGGCTGGAGGGGGGCTGGAGGGGCCTGGAGGGGTGAGGGGGGCTGGAGGGGGGCTGGAGGGGCCTGGAGGGGCGAGGGGGCTGGAGGGGCGAGGGGGCTGGAGGGGCGAGGGGGCTGGAGGGGCGAGGGGGCTGGAGGGGCGAGGGGGCTGGAGGGGCGAGGGGGCTGGAGGGGCGAGGGGGCTGGAGGGGCGAGGGGGGCTGGAGGGGCGAGGGGGCTGGAGGGGCGAGGGGGCTGGAGGGGCCTGGAGGGGCGAGGGGGCTGGAGGGGCGAGGGGGCTGGAGGGGCGAGGGGGCTGGAGGGGCGAGGGGGCTGGTGGCTGGTGAAAGTAGAGTGTGTAAGCTGTTGTTTCAGGGCTTAATTGGGCCTGATCCCAGCAGGAAGCCCTCTGTACCCAGAGAGGGGCTGGGTGTGTGTATGGTTGGTGTGTGGTGTGTGTGTGTGTGTGTGTGTGGTGTGTCCGATAGTAGTTGGCTAATGGCTGTCACAGTGATTACTGGCAGTAGCACAAATAGGAGATGAGAAACCATTCAGCAGAGATCTGATTCAGAACTGTCCCTGGTTCCTCTGACACCATGTACAACTCTGCTATGGCATCTTCCTCTGTCTGTCCCATCACACAGACAGGAGGCTACATCACCTCCTCTTCTCTCTCTCTCTCTGTGTGTGTGTATGTAAAACAAAATTCCCTTTCAGCATAGTTGTACACATTATTTTGACACCGTTGTACACCCCCCTACCCCTCTCTGTGTGTCCCTTGCAGGTGCTAGACTAGCAGAGGCCATCACTTTAATTCCTGCTGACTTTACATCTTCCTCCCCCCTCCTATCCTCCTTTTCTCCTCTCCCTCTTCTCTCTCTCTCTCCCTCTTCTCTCGCTCCTCTTCTCTCTCTCCTCTCTCTCTCTCCCTCTTCTCTTGCTCCTCTCCTCTCTCTCCTCTATCTCTCTCTCTCCCTCTTCTCTCGCTCCTCTTTTCTCTCTCCTCTCTCTCTCTCCCTCTTCTCTCGCTCCTCTTCTCTCTCTCCTCCTCTCTCTGCTCTTCTTCCCATCCTCTCCCTCTCCGCCCCAGCCTGCTGATTGGTTATTTACCCAGCCACAGTAACCGCCTCCTTCTGACTAACATCTCCTCACCTCACTTCTACTTCCTGTCCAGGAGGAGCCAGAACCATAACCTCCAGCTTTGCCCTTGGCTGCCCCAATGCTAACCCTTTCCAATGTTTGTTTTGAGTTTAGATGGATAGAGTATTAAAGTGGAGATGTGGTTCCATGATTCAGTAGCAGTAAACCTGTAAGCAGGAACAGCTGGGCTTGGAGGGAGAGTGGGAGGGAGGGTTCCCTGCTGGGACCAGAGGATCAGCCGGCAACACTGGCTCCCTGACTGGTTCTGCTGGGTCCAGAGGATCAGCCGGCAACACTGGCTCCCTGACTGGTTCTGCTGGGTCCAGAGGATCAGCCGGCAACACTGGCTCCCTGACTGGTTCTGCTGGCTCCAGAGGATCAAATGATTACTCAGCGAAGACCTACACGTTCAGAGTTCAGCGTGCAGAGCATCAGCAGTGTCCTGCATTGAGGCCTGTCAGTCTGGGCCAGCAGTCAGCACCTGGGCTGCGTTTCCCGAAAGCATCGTGAAGCCTAAATTGATCGTAGAGTCCATCGTACGATGGATCTTAGTTGTACGGGCCGTTTCCCGAAACCATCGTAGCTAAAGAGGCACTTGAAAATCGTCGTAGATTAACGAGAGCTCCAGACCAGTCGTAGATCGCTAAGTGCATCGTAGCACAGATACTCAGTGGAGACACACGTAGGCCGACCATGAAAACTACATTAAACTAATGCTGAAAGTTACTTCCGATGGAAAATAAGATTATTTTGGTTCTCTTTTTACAGCAGTTACGCTGGAACTGGGATATTTCTGAGTGAACCATACAAGTTTAAGTGCCGAAAAAATATCAGAATCCGGTTTATTCTCAAGTAAATTTAGGTTACACAAAATAATTAGATTTGGTGGGTTTGACGCATGCAATGAAGGTATTTAAAAAACAAATGTCAGTCTTATTCAAAATACTATAAAATTGAAATATGGCTGTTGTAATGTGCAATAGTAACTAGAAATGCATTAACGTAACGCTTTTACAAGTACAATAACACAACAACAATTGAACATTGAAGATGTTTATTAGAATTATAGGGCTGGTAGCACGCCAAGCCCAGTGGATGAAGAGGCTGGTGGCAGAGCCGAGCCTGATGTTAGGAGATGGTGGCGCCCAGGAAATGGAAAGACTCCACAGGGTTGACTGGGAAGTCACACAGGGTGAAGGGGCTCGGAGGGAGTGAAAACTCATACAAAAATCATAAAAGCCATTGAAGATAGCCTAAGTCCTGCACCGCAGACTTGTCCCCTCTGGTTGTGGGAATTGGATGTGGTCTGGGATGTGGCAAAGTAATGCAGTTGTGACAGCCTGCACAGATCTTGACACTGAGGCCTTGGAGAGCCCATGTCCATCTCCAATAACCTCCAGAAAACTGCCAGTGGCATAGAACCTTAACACTGCCAGTAGTTGGGTTGCAGGGGTCAGTGCAAAGGACCTCCTTGTTAGCCTCTGCATGTCTGCTTCTATGTGGTTCATGAGCAGCATGATATCATGATGTCATCTGACATATCTTACACTCATAATGAGTATAATTGATCAACCATCAATTAAAGTAGAGTTGATTATTCATGTCAGAAACAATGATTCCATGTTGAAGACAGGGTATTCATTACTTATGTGTTTGTCATTTGTCACAATGTCATTTGTGGCCAATATGTGAGAATTATGAGATTGCAAACATGGTCTTGGAAAGCTGTTGGCCTATGCAAGATTGTAGATATAGTCAGCACTAGAAAATAAGACAGTAAATATGTTGGATTGAGATGCTTGTATTTGTACATTGAATTTAGGCTGCTAGCTGGGACATGCCATGTGTGATACCATTTATATGCATGGTTTTTAACCTTGTAGTTCAATCAAGTAGTAAATATAGGACTCATATATATATATATTTGCCTATGGAAAGTGGAGTAGCCTACCAAGAAGAGTTAAAAACCAAGGCACAAGTAATTTGAGAAATAGTTGTTTTAGTGGAGTTTGTTCTCCCTGCTCCTGCTCCTCACATGGATCTATAAGGTAAACATGTAAGGATTGGACAGGCAACACTGAATATATGATACAATACACAATTCAGCCTTTACTTAATTTAAATAAACATTGTATGCTTAGGCTATAAGGTAACCTAAATTTGACACTACCTTGTTGATTGGGAAGAAGAATAGGCACAGAAATGGAGGGCCTTGTGAACTTCATCTCTTCAAACAAGAGCTTCCTCACCTCAATTTGGAGACAAGCCCACTTAATTTCCAAGACCTATTGGTATTTAGCATCCTGTGTCGCTGATTGCAGGGTCCTAACACCGGTGTAAAACTCAGATGCAGCATAGTTTGCACGTTCACCTTATTGTCTTTGCCTTCATGTAGCATCATACAATGTACATTGAAAAGTACTCAAATAAGTAGCCTATAATAAATGTTAAGTTTTCTGTAGCGACAGAAAATATTTTCTGTGTACCGTAATTCGTCAAATATTTTGGTTAACGTTTAAATGTTTAAGTCTTAAAGTTGCGTCAGAAGAATCACATTTCAGTACAATGGACAGCGTCTTGTTAAGTGCAACTTAAGAGACACGTACGATGGTTCTCCTTAAGAGCATGTTCGGGAAACGCACGTAAGAAATAACGATGGATCGTTATTTTGATCGTAGAGAACCCTCGTAACAGCTACGATCCATCGTTATCGGGAAACGCAGCCCTGGCCTGTTCATCAGAGTCCCCTCTACAGGCATGGTTTGGATTTTATTTTGAGATTTTTTACAATATTTGACTTGCCTTTTTGTCCGGCCCATAACTCTGCCCAGGAAGCTCCTACAAGCCCCAAACTTGGCCTGGCCTGTTCATCAGAGTCCCCTCTACAGGCATGGTTTGGATTTTATTTTGAGATTTTTTACAATATTTGACTTGCCTTTTTGTCTGGCCCATAACTCTGCCTAGGAAGCTCCTACAAGCCCCAAACTTGGCCTGGTCTGTTCATCAGAGTCCCCTCTACAGGCATGGTTTGGATTTTATTTTGAGATTTCTGGCCATATTTGTGCTTGCCTTTTTGTCCGGCCCATAACTCGGCCTAGGAAGCTCCTACAAGCCCCAAACTTGGCCTGGCCTGTTCATCAGAGTCCCCTCTACAGGCATGGTTTGGATTTTATTTTGAGATTTTTTACAATATTTGACTTGCCTTTTTGTCTGGCCCATAACTCTGCCTAGGAAGCTCCTACAAGCCCCAAACTTGGCCTGGCCTGTTCATCAGAGTCCCCTCTACAGGCATGGTTTGGATTTTATTTTGAGATTTCTGGCCAATATTTGACTTGCCTTTTTGTCTGGCCCATAACTCTGCCTAGGAAGCTCCTACAAGCCCCAAACTTGGCCTGGCCTGTTCATCAGAGTCCCCTCTACAGGCATGGTTTGGATTTTATTTTGAGATTTTTTACAATATTTGACTTGCCTTTTTGTCTGGCCCATAACTCTGCCTAGGAAGCTCCTACAAGCCCCAAACTTGGCCTGGCCTGTTCATCAGAGTCCCCTCTACAGGCATGGTTTGGATTTTATTTTGAGATTTTTTACAATATTTGACTTGCCTTTTTGTCTGGCCCATAACTCTGCCTAGGAAGCTCCTACAAGCCCCAAACTTGGCCTGGCCTGTTCATCAGAGTCCCCTCTACAGGCATGGTTTGGATTTTATTTTGAGATTTCTGGCCATATTTGTGTTGCCTTTTTGTCTGGCCCATAACTCGGCCTAGGAAGCTCCTACAAGCCCCAAACTTGGCCTGGCCTGTTCATCAGAGTCCCCTCTACAGGCATGGTTTGGATTTTATTTTGAGATTTTTTACAATATTTGACTTGCCTTTTTGTCTGGCCCATAACTCTGCCTAGGAAGCTCCTACAAGCCCCAAACTTGGCCTGGCCTGTTCATCAGAGTCCCCTCTACAGGCATGGTTTGGATTTTATTTTGAGATTTCTGGCCATATTTGTGTTGCCTTTTTGTCCGGCCCATAACTCGGCCTAGGAAGCTCCTACAAGCCCCAAACTTGGCCTGGCCTGTTCATCAGAGTCCCCTCTACAGGCATGGTTTGGATTTTATTTTGAGATTTTTTACAATATTTGACTTGCCTTTTTGTCTGGCCCATAACTCTGCCTAGGAAGCTCCTACAAGCCCCAAACTTGGCCTGGCCTGTTCATCAGAGTCCCCTCTACAGGCATGGTTTGGATTTTATTTTGAGATTTTTTACAATATTTGACTTGCCTTTTTGTCTGGCCCATAACTCTGCCTAGGAAGCTCCTACAAGCCCCAAACTTGGCCCGCACCCCGCCC
>CM042856.1:17931083-17971433 GCA_023658055.1 Thaleichthys pacificus | reverse complement strand
AGATGGGTCACAGGATGTGAAGACTTGGAAAGGGCATCAGTAGGGTCATCAGTGTCAAACTATTTGTAAAATGGTACTACCCTTACCTTGAATCCCACCCTCTGCATACGGAAAATTACTGGGGTAGAATCCTCTGCGGGGTGCCAATGGAAAACCTGGCCGGCGAGGTGGGTAGAATGACACCCAAAGTGTGGAGCACAATATGCTGTGCAAGAGGACGTTTCCAAGAGAAGAAATTTCTCATGGGGAAGCAAAGTCACGAGAACCAGGGAGGCAAAAGCGTATCCTGGGGTATGGGTTTGATCACACCCCTCAGGCTAAAGGGTGATGATCAAGATCAGTCAAGGGTGCAGTGGTGCATGAGTGGGGCTACCCCCCGTAAAAGACTGGGCTACGATCAAGGTCCTGAGCCCTGGACCACCACATCCTGCGTGCTGTCCCGAGTGGGACGCAGGAGGGCCGCATACTTACCGCCCACCCAAACAGACTGCTTGTTAACACCGCAAGGTTACCACAGCCTGCCCGGAGAGGGCCTGAAGAACCACTTGCCCGGACAGACTGCTTGTGATCACAGCCTGCCCAGAGTGGATCAAAGTCTCCCGCCCACCCAGACAAGCTGCCCCTGTCACAGCTTGCCCAGCGGGGGCTGAAAGACGAGTGACTAGGCCAGCGAAGGGAGGATAAGGCCTCCTATCGGAGGTCCCTTGGAAGAACTCCCACTAGCAACGCGTTCTACCATGGTAGGCGGTACTAGGGGCCTAGGTTTATGTCGGCGGGTGAGTCCTGGGAATATGTCCCATTGTGCTAAACCACTGGACTCCACCAATCTATCATAACATGACGGCTAACTATACCTTGGAATAGCTCAAGAATCTCTCATACGTCTCCCAAAACACCCAGGAATCAGGGTCTTGGAACTCACCGAGTCAGTCTGCCCGATGTGATCCGAAGTGGCCCTGTAATCGTTCCCGGGGAGACCCACCCAACCACCGGGGGTAGACGAAACTTTCAGCAGTAGAGGGCGGCAGGCGTCTGGGCTCGTGCAGGACAGTCAGGACTGCGCAGAAGCAGGACCAAACCCCTCCATCCCCCCGCCTCCGCCCCAGTTAACCCTGCCACAGTTTAGAGTGGCCTTTTATTGTGGCCAGCCTTAAGGGCACACCTGTGTCTAATCAGCATCTTGATATGCCACACCTGTGAGGTGGATGGATTATCTTGGCAAAGGAGAAGTGCTCACTAACACAGATTTAGACAGATTTGTGAACAATATTTGAGAGAAATAAACCTTTTGTGTACATAGAAAAGGTCTTAGATCTTTGAGTTCAGCTCATGAAAAAAGGGGGCAAAAACAAAAGTGTTGCGTTTATAATTTTGTAAGAAACCGGAGTATATTTCGGCTTGAATGGCCGGGGCCACGTGCACACAGTACGCACCAAACGAATGCAGGACACGTGTGGCAGCCATTCAGCGTATGTGTACACGTACTTAGCGGGAAGTATATTTTGGCGTTTACCTGAAAAGGTGATGTCGCACTGCTATTACAATGGAACACGAATCATGCGCCCCATCTAGTGGTCAACTCGTGGAAGTACATCAGTGATATTTCTACTCTGTTCTCCTCTCCCCTCTCCTCATATTAAAAAGGTTTAGGAACGTTGAACGAATATTTTGGAAAAAAGTTTCGAAAGGTTAAAAAATATTTTCGGTTTTCATCATTGATGAGTAGCCTACTTGATGACTACTGTACTCTATTGTACTCTGCTCTGCTTTACTCAACTCTGTTCAGTGCTTCTCTGATCTCCTCTCCTTTCACTGTGTGAAAAAATATTTTCGAAAAAATGTTTTGGAAAAAAAGTTTGGAAAAGTTGCAAAAATATTTTCGAAAAAAGGTTTTAAAAGGTTTCATTAATATTTTCGAAAAAAAGGTTTTAAAGGTTGAACACATACTTTAGAAAATAAATAAATGTTTGCATCATTGATGATGAGCACTATACTCGACTGTGCTCCGCTCTGCTTAACTCTGTTTTAGGCTTCTCTGTTCTCTCCCCTCTTTTCTTCTCGAATGTTTCGAAAGGCAGAATAAAGATTTTTTGTAAGTACGTTATGAATGAGACAGAGAGTTGGCGATGTTGATATGACTGAAAATAGAGATTCCTGATCACCCATGGTCATAAATGAGGGAGATGTTCGAAATTGTCGCCTTAAAAAATTATTCTTTCATGTTAGAGCAATAGCCCCTCCAAATGTCTGTGCACATCCCTGGTCCAAAGTACGCTGCTTACTCGTCATCATATTCAGTGAGGTCATGATGATGTAAAACATCATCATCAGAGGCGGGGTCAACCAGACGGCTTGAGACCTGGGATAAGGGTGACAGGACAGGTTTCATGTCGCGCGGACTGGATATAATATTATCCATTGTCACTGGTAGTGTATATGTACCTGGGGGCTGCGCCGGGACTGGAAGGCAAAGAGCGAGCAGGTTTCGAATGCGCCTCTTGCGTTTTCACTGGGAACCGGAGAACGCATGAGAAGAGTGTTTTGCAAGGGAGGGGTTCCCGTGATTCAGGAGCGAAGCAGCGGGCCGGTCGCTGAACCGTCTCAGGATGGAGCCGGGCTGTGTGCAGGCAACGATGGCTACGGTAGATGTCTCGAAGACAGCCTCGTCTCGGAACGTGGCGGTAGAACGCAAGAACCTCATAACCGTCTGCAGGTAAGGCGTTGAATATCCGATATTCTCGAGACTATTACAACAGCATTAGCCAGGTATTCCTTCGTGCTAGCAGGTTCTTGTAGACGCAGCTGATGTATGTTCATAATCGTGTTTGTCATGACATTAGAAATAATTGTAAATATTTGTCATCTTTAAGGCGACAGAATTATATCCCATAATTTAACGTCACTATTTTCTGCTCCACAACAGAAAATAGTCACCATGAAAACTGACGTCATCCTTAAAGCCGATCATACTAGTGAGTGTAACAACGGCTTGGGTAGGGTTTTTCTCGAGCGACCCTCTCGTTGAAGTAAAGGTGCGTTTAGCGGCTTTACACTGATGGCCATGATGTAGCCAATCTACAGTTTCATTTTAGTCCCTCTCATCCACTTGACTTTTGTGGTAAACTTCCTCAATTCGAAAGATTAGATTTATTTTCGCTTCACGGATGGTGCCGTTGCTATGACGACAACCTTCTAGGGGCAAGGACATATCTGCACCCGGGGAGTCAGGGCACACACACACAGAGAGGCACAACCCTAACCCCGGGGAGTCAGGGCACACACACACACACACACACACACACACACAGAGAGGCAGGTATTTAAGCTGTTCACAAGTAAAGCAGACACTTTGCTGTGTTAGCAGAAAATAAGAGATCGAAGACCCACAGTTAGATTTTTTTTATTGAAATGTTTATTCCTAAGAAATTGTCTTTATCTGCATCTTAGCAGACAACACCCTCAGAACGAACACAGACAGGAAGTCAGCTGCCTCACTAACCTTAACCCTAAACCATGGGTAGGCCTATCGCCCAGGGGTACAGCTGTTGACTACAGATCAAGTGGTTGCAGGTTCAGATCCCCCTTTCTACGTCACCAAGGATAAAAGTGTCTCCTTAATAAATACACGATTATTATTATAACCAACCGGCAGTAGCCTTGGTTGCTAATGGTCCAGTGTTAACCCAGGGAGTGATGCTCCAGGCGTCCTGATAGAGCTGGCCAGGCCCCCCGAGGCTGGCCAGGCCCCCGAGGCTGGCCAGGCCCCTGAGGCTGGCCAGGCCCCCGAGGCCGCGGGGACTGAAGGAGACATTGTTGTCCTCTGAACAATGGAGAATGAAATCACGCCTCTCTGGGACTGTTCTCCAGCAATAGTTAGCATCAAGTGTTCGTCAGGAGACTGTGTGTATACTGGTCTGTTAGTATCAGTGCAGTATGTGTGTGTGTGTACCATGTGTACTGTGTGTGTGCAGTGTGTGTGTGTGTACCATGTGTACTGTGTGTGTGCAGTATGTGTGTGTGTACCATGTGTACTGTGTGTGTGCAGTATGTGTGTGTGTGTGTACCATGTGTACTGTGTGTGTGCAGTGTGTGTGTGTGTACCATGTGTACTGTGTGTGTGCAGTGTGTGTGTGTGTGTGTACCATGTGTACTGTGTGTGTGCAGTATGTGTGTGTGTGTACCATGTGTACTGTGTGTGTCCAGGAAGTCTGCCTTTTTTAGAAGGTGTAGACAGACATCTTGAATGTTGTCTTTGTCAAGTTTCACTCCTCAGAATCGCTCCTCTGACTGGACAAGGTAGACTTGGAAGGGTTCATGTGGTTAAAAGACTTCATGAAATATGTATCATCAAAGGAAGTAATATTGGAAAAAGAAATCTCCAGGGACAGATAAAATATCAGGATGGAAGCTTGTGTCCTGTGGTGCCATTACAGGTCAGCACAAAGAAACATTCACAGGGACAATCATTTACAGTCTATCCCATATCAAACCTAGTCTACGAGGTCTAGTCAGACAGCGCCCTCAGGGCGCCGTCTGTCCAGAGGACCTGGATTGCTGAGAGCTGCATCACTGTGCTCCCCCTGAGGGGGTGACGTCACACATCTCACTAACTGCCGCTAAACGGTCATCATTCGAGTATTAAGTTCTTACAGAGCTCCGTTTAGAAAGAGGGCAAGCCGGTGGCTCACTGGGCAGAGCGCTTTAACCACTCAGGCTGAGGCTGGACCCAGGGGCCATGTCCTGCATGTCTTCTCGTCTTGAGGGTGCTGATGGTGAGCGTCTCTCCTCAGGTTCTCGGTGAAGACTCTGCTGGAGAAGTGCACGGCCGAGCCCATCGATGACACGTCCGAGGAGTTCATCAACCTTGCCTCCATCTTGGAGCACATCCTGAGCCATCGCTTCAAAGGTAACAACCTGACCCCTGGTCCGGACCACTAAACCTGACCCCTATCTTGACCCCTGACCTCTGTGGTGTTCTGTCAGGGACGGGAAGCTGGTTTGACGGACAGCGTAGCTACTGGGACTTCATCCGTCTGGCCTGTAGCAAAGTTCCCAACAGCTGCATCAGCAGCATAGAGAACATGGAGAACATCAGTTCCTCCCGTGCCAAGGCAAGAACCACAACATCCTGTGTGTTTCTGTGTGTTGACTGGGCGTTTCTGTGTCTGACTTGTGTGTTTCTGTGTGTTGACTGGGAGTTTCTGTGTCTGACTGTGTTTCTGTGCTGCTCCAGGGTAGAGCCTGGGTCCGGGTGGCCCTAATGGAGAAGAGGCTGTCTGAGTACATAGCCACGGCTCTGAGGGACAGCAGAACCACACGGTAGCTAACCCTGTGCAGACCACAACATGACCGCAAGCAACCATGAACATCCATTCACCACCATAGCATTCTTCCTGGTCATAACAGATGAACAAACACATGAGAAGGAAGCACTGACACCATGCAACCGTACCACAGCAACACAACTATAAAGAAAGGTTCCAAGTGTGTGTGTGTTCCAGGAGGTTCTATGCAGAGGGAGCCATCATGTTGAGAGAAGAAGCCACAGTGCTGACCGGGATGCTGATCGGTCTTGGAGCCCTAGACTTCAGGTAGACCTGCTCCTAATGTACCCTCTAGTATAGAGCTAGACTTCAGGTAGACCTGCTCCTAATGTACCCTCTAGTATAGAGCTAGACTTCAGGTAGACCTGCTCCTAATGTACCCTCTAGTATGGAGCTAGACTTCAGGTAGACCTGCTCCTAATGTACCCTCTAGTATAGAGCTAGATTTCAGGTAGACCTGCTCCTAATGTACCCTCTAGTATAGAGCTAGACTTCAGGTAGACCTGCTCCTAATGTACCCTCTAGTATAGAGCTAGACTTCAGGTAGACCTGCTCCTAATGTACCTTCTGGTATAGAGCTATTTTCCAGGAAGAATGAGTCTCTGACAGGAAGCATTATCTTCAGGATGACCTCAGGCTTCCCCAGGGGCCTGGATGATGCAGCCCTCTGATGTTTTCCAATGTTCTATGATGTTCTCTGGCCTCAGTTTCTGCTTGAAAGGGGAGGCCCTGGATGGGAAATCATCATCTGTGATTGACTACACCCCCTACCTGAAGTTCACCCAGAGGTAGCGCCACGCAACCCTCCACACACCAGCCAATACACAGTCATCAAAGGTACCACAGGAAATTAGACCTCATTTCACACACAGTACACGGGATCCATTCTCTGTGTGAAACAAACTAAAGAATGATAAAAATGCAGCCTCATGTTGACAGTTGTTCAATGGGGATATCTGTCAAAACATTATCCTTGATTTAAATGTCAGTAAGCTGCTGGGTTGTGACCTTGTCTAGTGAATCTCGCTGTAGAACATCACTGTCAGGATCCAAGTGTTGGAGGGTTACAGTGATGTTCTAGGATGCTGTACCATGTGACATACTGTCCACCATGCAGCCAGTCAGGTAGCAGGGGTGGAACTACATTACATTTTAAAAACCACTCCAACATTTTCGTTTATTAATTTAGCTGACGTTTTCTCCCAAATTGACAAATAGTAGGAAGTAGAGGTTAGGGCTGTTATGCTAAACTATGATGTGTACATGTGTGTGTAGCTATGACTACCAGAGTGACGAGGATGACAGGCGTAGCCTTGACAGCAGCACCAGCGACGACAGCGCCCCAGAGCATCCCTACGTTCCCTTGGTGACGGATGAGGAGAGCTGGAGCACCAAATGCCGCAAGATGGAGCAGAGGTTCAAGATTGTCTATGCTCAGAAGGTGGGCGGCCATCTTGGTCCCAGGAGTAGTCTATACACAGAAGCTGGACGGCCAACATGGTCTTGCTACAAGTCTGCCGAGTAGCTCTATGTCCAGAATAAGTCTGTACAGAGTAGATCTATACAGAATAAGTCTGTACCGAGTAGATCTAGTACTAGCATACTATCCCCTGGGTGTCAGCGTGAGTGTGTATCCGCCCCAGTTTGGCCCCAGCTCCCCAGCAGTGCTGACGTGGGGGTGGTGTGGCGTGCAGGGCTACCTGGAGGAGCTGGTGCGTCTGCGGGAGAGCCAGCTGGAGAGGGCAGAGGCGGAGGCCCGCAGGCTGAGCGCTCGTCTGGACAGGCTGCAGCAGCACAGCCTGCAGGAGAGGAGAGAGCTGGAGGCCATCATACTGGAGCTGCAGGAGCAGCTGTGAGGACACACACACACTGACACACACACACACTGATGCACTGAAAAACAAATGTTGACACAAGCACTCACATGTTAACACACATGCATAACACACACATGCTGTCAGTGCAAACAATTGTCACATGACATAACCATGTGGATGCAGCCACCTCTAATCGCTGCTCTTGTGTTTGCAGGACGAGCCTGATTCCATGTGACTCCAACCATTTGTCCAAAAACCTGTCAATCCCTCTGGTCAACCAATGGCCAGTGCTTCAGCCCTTCAACAACCATGAAGAGGGGAAGTTGTTCCACAGGTACAGCATATCATTTTCTGGTCTGTCATGTTGAGTGTGGTTGCCGTGCCAACCGTGGTGAGCGTGGTTGCCGTGCCAACCGTGGTGAGCGTGGTTGCCGTGCCAACCATGGTGAGCGTGGTTGCCGTGCCTCTGCCTCCCAGCAGGAGGAGCCCTCCCAGCCCGGAGCTGCTGTCGGTGGAGATCAGCCTGGACTCCGACTCCCAGCAGGCAGAACACAAACACAACCCAGAGACATGGGGCACCGCAGGTAGCTCTCTCTCTCTCTCTCTCTCTCACACACACACACACACAGGAAGGATAAGATCAGTTTAAAGTGTGTCAGAGCTCTCTCTTGTTCTCTCTCTCTCTCTCTCTCTCTCTCTCTCTCTCTCTCTCTCTCTCTCTCTCTCTCACCCACTCTCACACACACACACAGGAAGGATAAGATCAGTTTAAAGTGTGTCAGATGTAACCATCTCTATGAAGGTCAGGTGTTGACAGGTGCTCCCTGTCTCTCTCCCAGATGAGGACTTTCCTCCCTCCCTGGAGGGTCTACGTGGCTCGCTGGTCTCTCTGCCTGGCTGCAAGTCTCTCTCCAGCCTGCGCTCAAGCCTGCGCTCAAGCGAGTGCCTGGTCCACATCAGCACTGAGAACAGCCCTGCCCTCTCGCCCAGCTAGGGGGCGCTAGAGGACCCGTCCAGACACTGTCAGCTCCAATCTCCATGACAAACAAGACTGCTGCTGGGAGAACAGGACGTTCTACAGTTCGATTCTCCGAGATCCACTCCTCTCTCCACCTCGGCTCCAGAAGCGGCCCTGAAGGCTCAGACTGAGCCCCCGTCTGACCTCCTGTCCAGACTGACAGAGGGCTGCCATCCCTGACTGAGGGACTCTGGGTGTGTTGGGACTCCATGTGTGTCAACCTTCCCGTAGTAGAGCTGCAGAGTTGCCCCAACGTTGTGTTAGTGTTGCTGGATCCTCTGGCATGCCCAGGAGCTGCTTGCTGTGGTTCAGGCTGAGCAGACACTCTATGTCTACCTAACACGCCCCTCCCTTTCTCCCTCTCTCTCTCTCTCTCTCTCTCTCTCTCTCTCTCTCTCTCTCTCTCTCTCTCTCTCTCTCTCTCTCTCTCTCTCTCGAGCCATTACATCCTGTATCCATCCTCTGACCAACACATGTAACCTTGCTAGGGTTGGGGAACTGTATTAACCTGTCGGTCCATTTGTCTTTTGTCAGATCAGTCTGTCGGTAGAACCAGGGTGTCCTCAGCCAACTGTGGCATCAACTGGAGCTAGTGTGTGTGTGTCTAGTGTGTGTGTGTCTGTGAGATCATTCAGAACAAACATCATTCTGGACTGTTACTACATTATGACTGGTAGAGTCAACCAAGAGGGAAAGGATTCATATGATTCTGGTGGAGAGGGACGATAAGGAGAGTAACTGAATGATTGTAATAGTGTCTCCTATGCTGGCACAGCATGACAGTCCAGTCACAGCCTGTATCCAGGTTTACAGGTTATGGCTGAAACTGTGAAGAAATACAGTCTTGGTTGTTGAACAAAACTGTTCTAGTGTGTTACAACCAGAGACTCTCTCCTACTCTGTCCTCTGCTAGCCTGGCCACAGGGTTTGAGAGAATAGTCGGTGTACTATTTTTCTGTTGCTTTATGATTTCTTCATGGTCACGATGACGTGTTATTCTCTGTCTTGAAAGGGGATTTGGAGCTTGAGAGAAATCATGTCATTTAAAAACTGCAATAAAAACTGCCTTTGGTTAAACATAACTTTTGTTGTACTCAACTTCTGCTTTAAGTTTTGCCTCTTTTATTTTTAAAGGAATCTTTATTGGGAACATTTCTGATTAAATGTGTAAATCTGTGGTATAGTTTACTGGCAAGAGCAATACCATTGGAAAATACAGTCATTGTATTGTAGATGTTGACTGTTTATGGGCATATTTATCCAACATTCCCCCACCAAGGATCTGTTGACTGGGACGGTATTATCAGTATCTCCCTCCAGGCGGGTCTGCCACTTCCTGAACAGCTGGAGGGAAGCTTCAGTTTCTCTGTATTGTCCTCGGACAATAGCAGACCTCAAAACTGCAGTACACAAACTATCAGATTACTGACTTTTCAGATAGTTTAAGGTACTCCTACATCTGTGTTATTCTGGAAAATTACAGAATATATTAACTTCCTGCACTGGTTTCTTAAAAGTTTTGAATACTGGAAATATTGCTGGGTGTTTCATGACTGAAATCAGAAATCTACTTGATTAATTTAATGCATCTTAAATTCAAATCTCATTGTTAAACATTAGCGCCATGGTTGCTAGCTCCACAAGCGCGGTGGTTGGTTCATTTTTCCAGGACAAATTTAATTGAGGGAAGAAAGCTTGTACAAGTCAATGCAGATATAAGCCATTGTTACAGAGTCTATCATTGATGTTTGTGTCGAGTAGGCAGGTAACATAAGCTAGTATGATGCTAGAGAACTTTGAGGTGTATGTCAAACAATTATGAACAAATAATTCCACTATTGAAGGCCTCTAACTCTGACCCACCTTAAGAAGCTCACCTGGGACATGGCATGTTCCCGTCTCCCCCTGCCTGGGGCACAGTGGACAGGTGATACGTGTGAGATAACTGGTGAGGTTGAGAGAGAGAGAGAGGTGGGGGTGATATGATTTCACTATAAATGTCAGTTTTCCGTTTGTCCCTGATACTTGTTGGATGACAAGGTGACACCAAGGTAGGAACTCCTGATCTTAGTGTTCTTGTATTTGTGTTTCTCATTAGTTCATCTCTTAGGAGTAGATCAGACATAATGTTTATATTTTAAGTACGTTTCTTGTGTGACACCAATTGGTCTTTTCGAAAATGAATTGTAGGAATGTTTCTGTTATTCTTTTCAGAGCAATGACTTCCTTCACCCTGACCCTGACTGTGCTCATAGCAACATTCTGTGGTAAGATTATCATGTTGAATTTATGTACATATTCTTAAAGTTTTTTTTTTTTTTACACAGGCTAGATAGCTGCGACTGTGTCTCTGTATCTAAAGAAACGTAGTTGATATCTCATTAAACCAAAGTACACACTACAAGGCTTAGTCTGTTCGGGGTCCAGGTTCATCCAATATATTCCTTGTATTAACGTATTACAGATACATTACTTACCTCAATGAAAGAATATTGTAGTTCTGTTTTGTGGTCTGTGATGTTACCATAGGGATGATCTTTAAAGAAGCAGGTTCCATGTATGGTCGCTAGGGAACTGGATTTATCCCAGATTTGTGCTCCAGCTGCGCAGGCGCTGAGATGTCACACCTGCACCAGCATCCACCCGGACCAGCCGTCCTGTGCCAAGTCAGAGGTGACGGAGGAGGAATGTGGAGGGATTTTCACTTACTGCGCCAAAATTAAGATGCACCCGCCAGCTTGTGAGATACCGCCTCTTTCCTAAACCGTTTAAAAACATATATGAATCAATCAAGGTATTAATCGATAAATGAATCAAAGAATATGCTAAATGCATAAAATTGCTATATTAATTAATTAATGTATTTTCACCAGTATTTTATTTGTTGTAACACGTAACGTGGATTGAAACTGTTACACTAGACTTGATAAATGACTTTCGTTTACGGTGTTCACTCATGTAGCACCTCACCTCTAAGTGTGTCTTAGATCACTTTCATCATGTAATCAGCTCCTCCATACGCATCCTTACTCCTCCATGCCTCTCCCTGTTCCTCCATGCCTCTCCCTGCTCCTCCATGCCTCTCCCTGCTCCTCCATGCCTCTCCCTGCTCCTCCATGCCTCTTCCTGCTCCTGAGTGATAATGGGTTTGATTCCCTTTCCAGACGGTGAGGTTTTAAAATGTGCGACGGAGCGCGAGTGTAACAGCGCCATCCCGCCCCAGGTGGAGCGAAGCTGCTGCACCACGGATCTGTGTAACTAGCCGGGCGCCTCCTCCACCTCCGCCTGCTGCCCGCCTGCTGCCCGCCTGGGCTGCTGTTATCTTTGAACACGATCACATGTAGTTGTTTGTGAGGATTTGTACTTGACATTCCTCAGTGAACCGATATTAGAATCAGATTAATGCTTTGCTACTGAACCTAATTAAAATTAAAAATACATACATTTTGTTACTAAAAATGAATTAAAATCAACATATATCATATTACTACATTGTTGGGACTGGTGATGATGAATGTTCTGGGAAAAAATCTACATTATTGTCAGTCAAGACAGTTTCAATAAAAGCAGTTCAGAAACATTTTCAGTTCGGAGTTGGACCTTTTCTCGGAAGCACACTAACCACTGTAAACCATAAAGGGTTCAAACTGACCAGAACATTACCTCAGCGTCTCTTTCCTCCAGAAGGTCAAAGGTCCCGCAAGCTCACTTTCTCTCACTGTTCTGATTTAGGTTCGTTTTGTGTTCTAAATGTTCTTTACAGAACATTCTGAACAAATTTGTATTCAAAATGTTCTTTTCAGACACAGCTGTTACCAACATATGTGATGGAATCAGATAGTTTTGTATTGCAACATTCTCTATCACTGCCAGCTCAAACACAACCCATGTGAACCCAAACTTGGTTTAATACCATCTAGTCTATAATCTGATCTCTCTAAACATATGAAACCATTACCGTTCCTCCTCTAATGTATCTAATGGCTCAGATATAATTACGGGATCATTTCACCCACCTCCTCTCAGCCATTTGTACCTGACCACCATGACCAATCATCTGGGAGGGAGGGGAGGGGGGGAGAGAGGGACAGGGGGGGCCGGGGGGAGAGGGACAGTGGGGGCCGGGGGGAGAGGGACAGGGGGGCCGGGGGGAGAGGGACAGGGGGGGCCGGGGGGGAGAGGGACAGGGGGGGCCGGGGGGAGAGGGACAGGGGGGACAGGGGGGAGAGGGACAGGGGAACTGGTCCACTTCTACACTACAGCCTGAACCCCAAAGACTTCCTTCGCTCGATTCAAACATCTGAAGTGGACCCTCTGAGCAGGTCACACCTTCACACAGTCACTTTGAGGAGGGCACAAATGGAAGGAAGTATTTGTGATTTATAATTGATCACTTAAAGCTAATAGCATAGATTGGGTTAGATACTGAAGAGGAGGCTGGAACAGAAATATAGTTAAGATTATTTTGCTGCATAAATATGAGAAGGCTGCTTGGACAGAAGGTCCTCCCTGCGCTGAGGGGTCACAGACCCTGGGACAGCATCCTACAGCAGCCGTGAGACGCATGCAACTCTGATGAACAGGACCATCATATAGCCTACAATAAGAGAGCGCTCTCAAAAAGTAAAAATAATAAAGACCTCCACTGAAGATCAGCTCTTACCACACGCTTGTTATGTAGTTGTAGTCTGGTATTTTTTTTTATCTCTCTTTGTGTAACCAAGATAGTATTGTCACAATAAAGCTAGACTTGTTAGTATGGTTACATAGCTAGTTTACTGTAGCTAGTTAGTACAGTATGGTTACATAGCTAGTTTACTGTAGCTAGTTAGTAAGGTTACATAGCTAGTTTACTAGTTAGTAAGGTTACAAAAAAGTAAGGTTATGTAAGCCATAGCCTGTGGAGCTAGTTATTTTTGGTAGTGTAACGTTAGCTAGTTTATAGGTTAGGTAGCTAGTTAGTATGGTTATGTAGCTAGATAGTATGGTAAGATTACCATAGTAGATGCATCTACTATGTGTATACATGTATACTTAAGATTACGGCTGTTAAGGTAACTGACAACAATAATCATCATCAACAGTAATCATTAATGACCCCCATCACAACCTCCCCTCAGATGATATCAGATGATATTCTCGCTGCAGCTGACCTGGCTCCGAGTTTCCCTCCACACCGCTGTAATTACAGCATTAATCACCAGGAATTATCTTTCATGATGCTAAACAGCCGTCTGGGGGAGGTAGCCCAACACGGCGTCCTGCGACGCGAGAGGAGACTGCACGCCTGAACTACAGACGTATTTAACAAACCTGCTGCCTCGCAATTGAAGAAATCCTGTGTCTTGTTTTGCACTGATCAGAGCGGGAAAACAACTGCAAGGTATGGGATTAAGATTTCACACTTATTTACATAGCTGAGGAACTGTATGTGATTTGTCAGTTAACTTATAGGGATTTATGTAATTGGCCAAATATTTCAGATACACAGCATATCTGATTTCTACTATGTTTAATATTTCAACTATGTACAATTATGTTCAAACCTATAGGACTATGTCTATGCTATTTTTACTGTACTTTCTGTCTGAGGACTGCACTTTGCATTGAATGCAAAAAAGATTAACGAACTGAAACTTGAAGTAGGCATAGTGTTTATTATCACAAAGGCACAATGAACAAGCACTGAAGCCAATCTGACTGGCCAACCAATCAGACTCAACGAAGTGTTACACAACCAGATCTTGATCCAGATCCAAAATCTAAAACGGATCTTGTATTTCTCACTTCATGGAAACGGCAGGATATTTTGTTTATAATACACAAACACGTGTTTCTCCATTTGCAGATGCAAAGCAGTTATGCTGTTGTCTGTATCTCTATCTTACTGTCTGGGCAACTGGCAGCGTGTCGAGGGATAACCCACATGGTGAGAATGTTGACGGTCAAATCCGTAACTGTGCACACATTTTTTTTTGTTTTTTTCACTTGACATCAGAACTGAGAAACAGCCTAACTAGAGCATAACATTTTTTTTTTTTTTTAAGTACTTAAAAAAAGTACCAAAAAGTAAAAGCTGTTAAAGATCCTGTATAGCAAATTCCATGATTTGCTTCTCAGTACATTATATAGCCTACATGTGAAATGAGTTCCTGAAAGCATGTGCAAAGCGCGAAAACTTTGTCGCACTGAAATGTGGAGTAGACCGTTGAACAGTTTCTCTTCCGTTTTCAGATTATGTTTTAATGGGCGGAGCCAATTTTCTTTCGATCTACGTCACTTTGACCGATCCACGTCAGATCACTGAATGGCTCCTTCTGCTGTACTGTTATTGTAGCCTACATCAGCTAGCTAGCTTCAGGATGTCTCCCTCCACCCGCAACTGCATCTTCCCTGGATGCAAGAACTTCAGCTGCGCTGCAACGCTATTTAATTTCCCTATTGATGAAGAAAGGAAAAATAGGTGGATTGATTTTGTGAAGAGCCATATTATACTGTTTTGTTCAGCTTGACGTAGCGTCCATTATCTGGGTTGTAGGTAGGGTTAGAGAGGCGGCGCCTTACAGCGAGGGGGCGGAGCTTCAGCTCCTATAGGCGACACGCCCCCCCAGTCTCAAGCAGAGAAGACTGCTGATTTTCTCACGATTTCAAAGCCTAATTTAACATACTTGTCAGTGTTTTTTTTCATTCGAATTTGGATGGGTAGTTAATAACAAATTCTTCTGTGGTGTGGCGAACTTAAAACTCGTTTTCAATTCCACTTTACAGGATCTTTAAGAACTGTCCTGGTATCAACATGCTGACACAATACTGTCACAACTATGCCCTTCTGATCCTGGATTTACCGCTGCACTTTCAACATGAACTCTTTGTATTTGGCTCGGGATAAAGTGTCTGCTAAATGAATTAAATGTAGGATGTGAGTGTTGTACAGCCCAGTGAGGTGTGATGTTCTGTCCCCAGGAGAAGAGAGGCTGGACCCTTAACAGCGCTGGATATCTGCTGGGACCTTGTGAGCTCAACATCATCTACCCACATTCATTTGGGCTCAGTCATAGTCAAGACATTTTGTTTACTTTTGTAAAATATTGGCAGTGTATACCTTTTTATTTGACTGTATATATTGTATGTAGGCCTATATTATATGTATTTAGGCTAAAGGATTTATAGAGAGATAGGCCTATGATTACATTTTTAGTTAAATAAAATTCACTTTATTAATCCTGGAGGACATTTCGATATTAAATGAATAACTTGAACTTACTATATAATTATGTAGAAATGACAATGATTCAAACAATAAATATACTGTTTTAATATTTCACGTTTAACGCTCGTCCGAAGACACACACAGAATGCTGACTGTGCGACATGGAGCGTTGCTGGGGAAACGCCAAGACAGGGTGACTCGTCACCGCAGCAACGACCTGGGTGAGTCTCTGGGTCGCGCTGGTCAGAGGAGGCTCTACACCCTTTCGACTGGGGGGGCCAAGCTGGGGCCAATTGTTCTGTTAGAGGGACCAGATACATTAAACAGTATTGTTGTCATCAGAGATGGGAAATCTCTACTGTACTCTGCTTTAATCTACTCTCAATTCACAAATACTGATCATGGTTCAAATCTGATCCACATTAACTGGATACCATAATAGTGTTAAACTGGACAAAACCAACATGTCGTTTATGTATCCTTCATCCTGTTGATGGAGTTCCTGTTTCAGGCTCCTACTTTATGCATTTACTCAACGTGATCACCTACCTGCGTTTAAAAGGTACACTTCTTCCAGTTTACATAGCTGGAGTAGTGTTTTATTTGATTTATACAATTATTTTTATTTACAATTATTTCTTGTTTTATTTCTGGATGTAAAGCTATCATGTTTACCTGTTCCTAGAGATGGGAGCGCTGCAGGATGGGGATGGTGACCTAGAGATGGGAGCGCTGCAGGATGGGGATGGTGACCTTGAGATGGGAGCGCTGCAGGATGGGGATGGTGACCTTGAGATGGGAGCGCTGCAGGATGGGGATGGTGACCTTGAGATGGGAGCGCTGCAGGATGGGGATGGTGACCTTGAGATGGGAGCGCTGCAGGATGGGGATGGTGACCTTGAGATGGGAGCGCTGCAGGATGGGGATGGTGACCTTGAGATGGGAGCGCTGCAGGATGGGGATGGTGACCTTGAGATGGGAGCGCTGCAGGATGGGGATGGTGACCTTGAGATGGGAGCGCTGCAGGATGGGGATGGTGACCTTGAGATGGGAGCGCTGCAGGATGGGGATGGTGACCTTGAGATGGCAGCGCTGCAGGATGGGGATGGTGACCTTGAGATGGGAGCGCTGCAGGATGGGGATGGTGACCTTGAGATGGGAGCGCTGCAGGATGGGGATGGTGACCTTGAGATGGGAGCGCTGCAGGATGGGGATGGTGACCTTGAGATGGGAGCGCTGCAGGATGGGGATGGTGACCTTGAGATGGGAGCGCTGCAGGATGGGGATGGTGACCTTGAGATGGGAGCGCTGCAGGATGGGGATGGTGACCTTGAGATGGGAGCGCTGCAGGATGGGGATGGTGACCTTGAGATGGGAGCGCTGCAGGATGGGGATGGTGACCTTGAGATGGGAGCGCTGCAGGATGGGGATGGTGACCTTGAGATGGGAGCGCTGCAGGATGGGTCCAGGCTGTAGAGCTGACCCCTCTCTGTGCTCATGCTCCTCCTGCCATTTACAACCTAAATAAACATGATGACCAGCCCAGAACTTGTGTACTGAATGTGAAATCCAGAAACCGTAAGATCCAGAGAGTAGTCTGCAAACATGTTTCTCAAATGTAGGTTTATTCAAAGTGATATGTAGACATAGATGTACTGTATTGCATGTTGGACCGAAACTCCAGAAGGTGTAGATTAAAAAAGTACCAGATGAGGAGGGGCGGGGGGGGGGGGGGGGGGGTCTGTCCAGCTAACAAATCAACAAGACAGATCAGTAAGTCTCTACTTGTTTCCAATCCTTTTGATTTGTAAAACCCTTAATTCCACTTCTGAATGATACATACATAAATGTTTCAATTTTGAAATTAATAAAACTATAGATATTCAGTTGTGGAGTGGAGATAAGGGTGCTCTTTTAATAAAATTAAAATAACATATTAGGCTACATGACAAATGTCCAACAGAACTGATTTAAATATCTCAAATTTAAACTAAATGGTTACAACTATACAAAGTAGAATTTTAACAATTAGATTTAAATTGTCACATTTATTGAAATCAGATGGAATTTATCAGTGGAACATTCTGTGGAAATGTGTTGTATAATCTTTAAACACCCCGCAGCAAGAACGTGGCATCAGGGGGTGTCAAGTTCGGGTTGACCTTTGCAAACTGGACTAAGAAATCCAAATCTAAAACTGTTATTAGTATTCTGGTATTATATCACCCAGCAGCACAACCCTAACACACATCGTTATTGGCTCCTAACAACTAAAGTACTGAGCAGCCTGAACATTCTGATGAGGCAACTTGCATAGCTCAAATATAATTGCGCCCCCAACACATCCATTCATTTAATTTGCGTTTATCACATGTTTAACACCACCATGGGAGACAAACTGTTCGCTTTCACGGCTAAATGTATTTGAGTAATCAAAGACAAAGTGACCATCAGCGTATGTATCTACGCAGGCTAGGCTCCAGGGGGGGGGGGGGGGGGCTGTCATAATTCTGTCTGAGTTGATATGATGACGCTTTAAAAATAATAAAGAAAATAATGAATTGTTATATAATGCTTTATTACAATACCTTTCTTATTAGCCTGCTTGGTTTAAAACTTAAGTGAAGTGAAGTTTGCAATTATGCGCAAAATGCGAATTCAACAACACACAAGTTTGTGTGCCAAAAGAGAAAAGTTGTCCAGACTCAATTATTCCCATCTCCTCTACAATATATTCCTTTAATACTGGCATTGGCTATAAATTAAATATCAAGATGGCTACATTTTCCTGCAGAATATGTAGGTCTGCTCTTATTTTGACTCTCATACATGCTTTGTAAATGAGTGTCCCCCTTGTGAAAACAAATGCCCACCAATTTGATTCGTTCTGGAGCCTCTGACCGTACGTATACACAATGTTATTTGGACAGCAGAAACTGTACGTGTCCAAGACAAATTTCTTCCAGCACAAAAAGTCTATTTGAGCTTAACAGTGACGGGATGTACAGCCTCGCTATCGAGAGAAGCCTGAACGGCTCCAGTAGGTTACAACACACGCGTTTCTGACTGGGTTGACGTCTGAATACACACGGCTCGAACAGGAACTCTAAACACACAAGCAGGAACACAGGGTTAGTGCTTCTGCAACTCACGGCGTCTCCCTTGAGGCGTAGGGCAGAATATGCTATAACTTTCAATTGACATCTTAAAACGATTATCATTTTGAGATATCTCAAACAGGACAGAGCTCTTATATGGATTGTGACACAGTCTAGCTACTCAGACATACTGCATCATGTGCTTGGATTACAGAGCTTTAAAGGGATCGCAATCACATTTACAATACTGATTAGTTTGTATTCTAACCTGACTGTATTCAGTTTCTCCAGACAGCTGGTAGCATTGGGGTCCTATTGGTTTGCCACAGATCAGGGTTACCCTAACAACACTGGGAAATCCTCGTGTTGTTTTCCTTTATACGCTGCAGATATTGTTTTCTGCAGGTGTTGTTTTCTGCAGGGGTTGTTTTCTGCAGGGGTTGTTTTCTGCAGGGGTTGTTTTCTGCAGGTATTGTTTTCTGCAGGTGTTGTTTTCTGCAGATATTGTTTTCTGCAGGTGTTGTTTTCTGCAGGGGTTGTTTTCTGCAGGTGTTGTTTTCTGCAGGTGTTGTTTTCTGCAGGGGTTGTTTTCTGCAGGGGTTGTTTTCTGCAGGGGTTGTTTTCTGCAGGGGTTGTTTTCTGCAGGGGTTGTTTTCTGCAGGGGTTGTTTTCTGCAGGGGTTGTTTTCTGCAGGGGTTGTTTTCTGTGTTTAGTGAACTTGTGCTCCTCCTGAGGCAGCTGGAGTCAAAGTTCTGGGGAACTGACCTGTGACATCATCTGTGACATCATCTGTTTCCTACAGCAACGTTACTGTGTACTGACATGTACAGAAAATTGCTAATTTAATAGATTTGAGTAGAAACAACTCAGGTTAGTAAATATATTATTATAGTTTGGAAAAGGAGGAATCAATGAAAAAGACTGGATGACGACCAGTCAAGTTGTCAGGGGCGATGACAAACAGGACAGGCGATATAATTCTTTTTTTAAATTGGTGAAATACTTATTTTTTAGGTGAAAGATAAATATACAAAGGGGTGATTACTTATTCTGAGAAATACATACACATTTCTAAATTTCTCATCATTCTACTCTGTCATTATGAGGTTAAACACAACTAAAATCTAGCATCAGGTGTCAGGGGGAAAATTATGACTCCTTTGTTGAGGCAAAAAGAGGAAACTCATTCATAGTGTGTAACTCTCAAAAGCAAACAAACCAGAGACAGATCTACATGTATGTACATAAAAGGAGTGATTGATAAATTAAAACATGCAGGGACCGTGCTGGACTAACAAGGTTTCCAGTTAAAACACCATCCTAGCCTGGCTGTCTCTGCCGTGTCTAAAACAGTCTGGCTTTCTTCTTCATGTCGTTGCGCTTCCATAGAGGAAGTCTGTCGAACTCCTGAATCTCCATCCCAAAGATCTCGAAGAACAACTCAGGAGCTAGGTGGCGCTGATGGCCGGTACCAGGAGGGTAGGAGACCGGGACACGACCGGGAGGAGCACAGGAGAGCAGAGAGCATGTCAGTTTTTAAATGCTGTTTAAAAAGCAGCAAGCATTAATCTCCAGAGTAACTTACAGTGACTGCTTTACTGCTTCAGTCAACTCTTTGCTATCCTGTTTACATATTCATCCGCAGGTTCTTAGAAACTGTTGTTGGATGAACTTCAAATAAAACATGTCAAATAACAAACTAGAATAGGTGAAACTGCAAAAGAAACTATGTTGCTATATGTCACACACACACACAAACGCACACATAACCCCCCCCACACACACACTCACACACACTCACAAGGTTTACCTCAAGTCTGGTCCTGTCGATATCCCTGGGGAGTTTCCCACGCCCTCTGTTGGTGATAGTGAGCATTTCGTATGGGTACACCTTTACAGGGAGGGATGGAGCAGTTACAGGAGGGGCTATGCAGGACCACGGGAAACATGCTACCCACAGGGGCATGTACACACACACACACACTAACGTGAAGAGGAGTGTACGGTGTGTGTGTGTGTGCAGACACAGACGATAGGTGAAGGAGAGGAGCATGCATGAGGGGCAAGCCCAACACTACATCGTGCTGTTGGATCAAAGCCACTGACGTCACACCATCCTGTCACTGGGTGAGTCTGCAATACAGACCCACAGTGGCGGTTTTAGACCCTTTTTAGGTTTGCTCAAGCACCCCTACATTTAATCTCAGCACCCCTAAAAATAATAATAAAAACATTTAAAAAATATTGTTTATTATCATTTGATGCTGGTAGTTCATGAAGAAAGGGACATTCTTATTTTTTTCCATTCATTCAATATTTTGCATAATAATACATAAATGTATTACTTGTTATCCAGTGAAATTAGGGATTTATATTAGCAAGGGGGTTTAACACTTTTGCAAGGCACTGTATTCATGTCACATTGTCATTGGGGGCTGAGCACCCCTAAAGGTCTGATCCTAGAATCGCCCCTGCAGACCCAGATGGACAGGACAGGTTTCAGTGATAAAGCTTGACCTTTCACATCACAGTTTCAGATGAAAGGTCATCAGTGCAGCTCATGCAGTGCAGACTGGGGGTTAACAGCACAGGCTACGGCTTGGAAGGTCCTACACTACTCTGCATCGTGTGTGTGTGTCTGTGAGAACTAGCAGGTTCCTATTCGACCGAAGCAGGGGCAAAATCCTTAGCAGAAATACTTATATATATTTCTTAAATAAATGAATAAAATAAATTATTCATAAATGAAGGAAAATTACCTTAAAAAGCACAGTGGCAGAGGTGGAAGCAGTGTAAACCAAAGGTGACAATATATAAATAATACTTGCTTTTAGATCCAACATATTAGGCATGGACACTCCTCTGTCCATCCGTGCTAGTGGACCCGGACCATCACGGATGAGCTAAAGAGCAGAGCACACACGTGATGGGGAAAATCAAAATTCATGACAAGCTAAAAAAAAATGAAGTTCTGTTCAATCCAGTCAGGTGACATCCTGAGATATTATTAGTCAACGGCAAGAAACAATCCTAACCGAAAAGCTTGGTTTGTGTCAATGTAGTTTAGATCCTCGCGTATAAAGTAGAAATGAACTTCACAAATTCATTATGTGTTGCTTCTTGCCGTTCATAGAAAATATTTCTCAGTTTCAGTCATGGCCGCTGGTTGGATTGAACAGGGGTTCAACTTGACCGGATGGCTACAGTGCTACTAGTTTTAGTGAAGGTTTGGAGCTGAGAGTCAGGGGTGTGGAGGTGGCTCCACCCAGCACACCCTGAGACAGACAGGAGCCAGGCGGGGCAGGACAAAGGGACCTCAGGACAGGGGGGCACACAGGTACAGGCAGCCTCAGGTGCATACACGAGCAGGTACAGGCAGCGGCAGAACGTGTCTCACATACCTTAAAGTCTGGAAGAGAAAAGTAGGAGGAGGCTGTCAGACAGACCTGGGAAAAATTGTGATCATCACAGCAGACACAGTGTCCACATCCTGGGTGCAGTGTTTACCTCTCCTGTCTCCAGAGACATCTCCAGAGCTGTTGTACTGGCTGAACTCAGAGGACTGGGGCTGTGGACGTGCAGAAGCACCAGGGTTAGTAACATCAGAGTCCACCTGCCTTCTGGGTGCTGCTACAGACACATGCACTTTCCTGGAATCACAGAATCTCAAGGGTTCATGGTGGTTCATGGTGGTTTATGGAAGTCTGATTTGTTTAAGGTGGTCAGAGGTGATTTATGGTCTATAGTGGTTTAAGGTGGTCTATGGGAGGTCTATGTTGGGTGATAGGAATGCAGTGAGCTTACCCGGTGCAGTCCGTTGCGACCGTAGCCTGGCAAGGAGGACGCTCTGCAGGTGGGCGAGCTAGGATCTGAGGGATCTGAGAAACACATGAGGAACACATGAGGAACACATGAGGAACACCTGTGATCTGAGGAACACATGAGGAACACCTGTGATCTGAGCAACACATGAGGATCACATGAGGAACACATGAGGAACACATGAGGAACACCTGTGATCTGAGGGATCTGAGGAACACATGAGGAACACATGAAGACTTTTCCGACCATTTCTCCTAAAGAAAGTCGGCTAAGTTGCGGAGAGCTTTCAGAAAATCCACAAAACGTAGCGTTACATGTTTCAGATACGCTCAGACAAACACCAAGCTCCAGATGTGGATGTGTGTTGTTCCCGTTTGAGACGGCTCCCATTGGGGAGAAAGGGTCAGGGTGAGGGTTAGGGTTACCGGTGTTGCTGTTGGTGTGCTGGGGGTCTGAGCACTGGGCTGGGGGACCCTGACGACCACGGTTCCTCTCTCTCTCCATCTCCTCTTTCAGAATCAGCTTCCCCAGGCCTGACTGGATCTGTGCAGAGAAACGAGAAGAGAACAGATCCATAGTTGTGTATATTTATGGATATTCACAAAAAAGTGGAGGCAGGGCTTACAACTAACTGTTTCCTTCCCGTCCCAGTACCACCTCCAAGTGCAAAATGAACCATCCCAAACTGAACTTGACCTGTCCCAAAATGTCAATTGTTGTGTTTTTGCATTTTGACATTCTGACATTTACATTTACATTTAGTCATTTAGCAGACACTCTTATCCAGAGCGACTTACAGTAAGTAAAGGAAGGCAAGTAGGGTGAAGTGCCTTGTCCAAGGACACAACGTAATTTTTCACGGCCGGGAATCGAACCAACAACCTTCTTATTAATAGCCCAACTCCCTAACTACTCAGCTATCTGAGCCTGACATGGGTCTAGGTCATTTGCAACACTATTTAAGTAATCCACACAGTCGTGGGGCTCAAATGTCTGAATTTCAATGTGAATACATACACAATAGAATACGTTTGTCTTGCTTGTTTAATGGTGGGACTAACACAATTCATGGTGTGCCTGTAAATAAAAAAGTTTCTAAAAGTTTAAAAAAGGTTTTGGAAAAATAAATGTGAACAAAAAAAAATCCTTTAATCTTTCAAACCTTTCAAATTTTTATTGAGTTGAGGTGGGTGTGGGTGAAGTGATGGAGGTGGGATGGGTGAAGTGATGGAGGTGGGATGGGTGGAGGTGGGAGTAGCTCATGTTCCTGACACCAGGACATGTATGAAATGTTTATGTTATGTTTATGTAGCGGTTGTTAGTACTCCTCGTGCGTTGTGTCTGTGTATGCAACAGACGTGGTCTTGCAAGTTCTGTCAGAGTTTTCCGGACCTTGTTCATCCTTCACCGAGAATCGAACACGCCATCTCTGACTTCCCAAGCGCGACCACTACCAGCTACGCCAAAGAAAAGCTAGCTCTTCGTTGACACGGGTCGCCTGCTACATACTTGAGGAGTGAGTTTCACCGATTCACACCGGCTACATTAATATTCATGTTGCCTGGCAGGTCGTTTTAGTTATGATGATATTCATGTTCCCACCTTGCTGAGATGTTCCTCCTGCATCTGACGTCTTTTCTGATACTCCTCGTCTTCCTCGTCCCGCAACTGGCCCCGCCCCTCTGACCCTGCCCAGCAGGAAGCAGCGACACAAGGTCAGTCATATGACTGTAAGGAGCATCGGTGATTGGTTAAGGTCACGATCATCATAGCTACCAAAGCGTGATCCCGTTTTGACTAATTTGATTGGAGCACGAAGGAGGATGATTTTAACCAGCAGGGCTCAAAATGAGATCACATATCTGTGGCCTGGATATTGTTTAAATCTTAGATAACCATTCAAACTAGAATGAATGAATGAACCCTACCATCCCATGTGGGAGTAGAGTTGGTCTGATCAGAGGAACACTGTGCTAGGGGACTTCCCAGAGCAGCATGTTTCAGATCACGTGTCACAGTGAGCTAACTCAGTCGGAGCCCCTGACAGGCATGATATGAAGGGTAAACAACTGGGTTCTGTTTGAAGTCATAATGTCATATTTTATGCTATTTATTATTTTGGAAATGAGCCATTATAACAGTGGATCTTATTAGCTTATAGTTCTACAGATTAATTACATGAATAAATGGCTTAACATTTATTATATTAATATTTTGCTGAAACATTAAATGGAGATTTAAATCTTTACAGAGTTATTGTTGCTTGTAAGCAAGCCTTGAAATTGTCCTTTGCTAAATAAAGATTTAGTGAAGGTTTCTCTCACTGGTGTGGAGCCAATCTTTTTTTCACCAATCAGCTTGCATCCCTACAGAAAAAGTCTGTCTGAGAGCTAACAAGACAAAGCAAGATAACTGCTACATGTGGGGTTCAGTGCTACAGAGGGTGTTGGTGAGGCAGAGACTTCCTGGTGTGTCGCCAGGGGCGTGTCCGTGGGAGGAAGTGGGAGGAGCCTACCTAGGGCAGCAAGCGAGGGAGGGCAGGGCCAGTAGTCAGTCTCGATCTTTGGCGTTTCGTCTGGGCGGGGGGTTCGGGCAGCGGGGAACTTGGCAGATTTGATGATGTCATCAGCGGACTTGCTCTGAGCTACCATGGCAGCTGAATCTGGATTGGGTGATTGGGGGAACTGGTCCATCAGTGATTGGTCGTCAGTGGGAGTAGCATGGTGGTTGCCAGTCAGGTAACAGATACACCTCTGATTGATTTTGGGGTATTTTTATTTTGGTTCGGTTTATAAATAAAAAAATAGTCACAATTTTCTGTCAGATTTTAATTAGCAGAGGAACTTAAATTTCAGTAAAATTTGTAAGAATTTCACTGTTGTCTTAAGACCGGCAAACCACTCAACAACAGACCAGATGACATGAACTCAGGTATAATAAAGCTGTTATGTCACTGAAGAAACTTTGAATCTGTTTGATAAAGTATTATTTGTCTTCGCATATCACAAATCATCCGTGTTTTCATAGGTTAGGGTCAAAACCATGTGATCAGCGTCAGACAGGAAGGAAAGAGAGGCAGGAAGCAGAACTAGCTACGTGAGGAGATGAGGCTGCATTAAGACTAGCTACATTAGTTAGTTAGCATCGTATTAGCATAGCCATGTGTTTGTTCAAAGTACAATGTTCCTATGGAGCGTACTATCATCATTATTATTATTATTATTGTTTGGACTGCACTGAGAGTAGAAGTAGGAAATTAAGTAGAGCAGAGGTGATGACTTCAAACAGTACTTACATGGGAGCATGGGTAGGGAACACACCAGTCATAAACCATGTTAACATGGTTTGAAGTTCACACACAACAACAAACAAATATGGGATCAGAAGATTAGCATGTACCTATAAGGAACTCACAAGCACACCGTCTTATGCATCCTGCATCATATTACACATCACATTTAGCTGTACCAGTTAGTCCCTCCAAAACACACAAAACATGTGGACCAATAATGTAATTTAAACTACATTAAATTCCCTTTTATTATGCCCACATGACATTCCCAACACTGTACAACACAAACAGTATTGAACATGTCCTGTTAAGAGCAATAGATATTTCATCTTGTGATCGATGTGTTTAATTATCCAATTGATCCAGCTAGGTTAGGGAGTAAGAGGACATACCATGCTGCTTGTAAATAGGAGGCTTCTTGTACATGTTGATGCCCTGATCTGTGGATGAGAGTGAGTGGTGGGGTCAGTGATTTCCCACGGCTCAGGGACATGGACATAAGGCTCAACGGAACACAGAGATGCCAGATCCAAGTTCGATGTTCAAAAGAACTAAAGCTCAATAATGGAACAGAATGAAAATCTGCCGTTGAAAAAGGAGAAGTGAAGTGTGGATGACAGGAGAGATATCCGTGTCCTGGCGGATGAGGGAGGAATGTTTACTGCAAGACAGAGCGTGATGTGAAAGGAGGGAGATGGAGAGAGTAAAGAAGAGAGCTGAAGTTGTCCAGGATGAAGAGGCAAGGAGGCCAAAAACATCAACAAACAAAAGACACTGTGGAGAGGGAGAGAGATGTGGAGAGGGAGAGATGTGGAGAGGGAGAGATGTGGAGAGGGAGATGTGGAGAGGGAGAGATGTGGAGAGGGAGAGATGTGGAGAGGGAGAGATGTGGAGAGGGAGAGATGTGGAGAGGGAGAGATGTGGAGAGGGAGAGATGTGGAGAGGGAGATGTGGAGAGAGAGAGATGTGGAGAGGAGATGGACAAAACAAATTAAGAAAACAAAAACTTAAAAAGGTCATAAGGGGGCGAATTATGGATTCTTAGGCGCGCAACGATTAGCATTTGGCCAGTCCATGTCCTACCTGGGACGTGGAAATGTTTAGTGTTGAGAGAGAGGGTCGGGGTGGCGGGCCGAGAGAGGGGGGAGCTGCGGCCACTCGACGGCTCAGTGCCTCCACACAAGAAGAAGAGGAAGACAGGAAGCAGAACACACAAGAAGAAGAGGAAGACAGGAAGCAGAACACACAAGAAGAAGAGGAAGACAGGAAGCAGAACACACAAGAAGAAGAGGAAGACAGGAAGCAGAACACACAAGAAGAAGAGGAAGACAGGAAGGAGAACACACAAGAAGAAGAGGAAGACAGGAAGGAGAACACACAAGAAGAAGAGGAAGACAGGAAGCAGAACACACAAGAAGAAGAGGAAGACAGGAAGGAGAACCACGGAGGCAGAAGAAGAAGAATGTTGAATAAATCCTCCAATGGGGAATGAGCGAATGTCTCAGAGGTGAGGATGGAGGGATGGACCGACAGATGGAGGGATGGTGAGCTGACAGATGGAGGGATGGACCGACAGATGGAGGGATGGTGAGCTGACTTATGGGAGCCGAGGAGGAGTGTCTTGTGGGGTCACACAGCATCAGGTAGGAGACCAGCATGCCACCAGACACACATGGCAACGCATGCAACAGGAACAATATGTTTTTTAAACTAAAATAATTTGATGTAGTCATTTCCAGAAAGGCTTATTCATCTGAATAAGGGAAAGTGAGGGAGTCAGTAAGACTCACATGCCCATGAGGAAACAACATAAAAACATGTATATGTTTGTTAGGAGAATCTCAGGCTGAGAAATGAGCAAGTGCTGGAAGGAGGCAGGCACTGAGGTTAGACACTGAACAAGGGCACATCCTCAGACAGGCACAGACCCAAGACCACGGGGTGGGTTAGCAACCACACTGGCCCAGACATACCTACGTAGAAAGAGTCTGGAAGAATCAGAGGGGCAGGTGGGTTAGCCAGAGTGCCACACAGGACAGAGAAAACAATGTTGGCGTCACTGCCAGGCAGACAGCTACTTACTGGTCAGGGTAAGGTGCTTACTGGCACAATATCTGACCACTGAAACAGCTTTCTAGAAAGCCTACTGTGAATACATCTTGTAAACTGTCACCTTCCAAAACTAACTTCTCGGGGTGTTGAGCGTCGTAATGTTTGGGGGGAGATGGGTGAGCCGGGGGGAGGGGGGTTAAGGAGGGGGCGGGGCTTACCTTTGGTGTGAGGGAGGAAATGGTGACGGAAAGGGGAAGTGGGGGGCGGTGTCATTAGGACCAGAACGCAAACAGGAAGTTAGCTTCAGTATGCCTGCTAGCAGCTCCCAGGAAGAAGAGGAGAAGGAGGAAGAGGAACAGGAGAGAGATCCCAGGAAAAGAGGAGAAGGAGGAAGAGGAACAGGAGAGAGATCCCAGGAAAAGAAAGGAGGGATGTTAGAATAGAGGATGAGGGACAAACATCCATGGCTGTGCAGAGGAAGGCAGCGAGACAGGAGGCCCTGCTTAACCCTAACCCTAACCATGCTTAACCCTAACCCTGCTTAACCCTAACCCTAACCCTGCTTAACCTAACCCTAACCCTGCTTAATCCTAACCCTGCTTAACCCTAACCCTGCTTAACCCTAACCCTAACCCTGCTTAACCCTAACCCTGCTTAACCCTAACCCTAACCCTGCTTAACCCTAACCCTGCTTAACCCTAACCCTAACCATGCTTAACCCTAACCCTAACCCTGCTTAACCCTAACTCTAACCCTGCTTAACCCTAACCCTAACCCTGCTTAACCCTAACCCTAACCCTGCTTAACCCTAACCCTGCTTAACCCTAACCCTGCTTAACCCTAACCCTGCTTAACCCTAACCCTAACCCTGCTTAACCCTGCTTAACCCTAACCCTGCTTAACCCTAACCCTGCTTAACCCTAACCCTGCTTAACCCTAACCATGCTTAACCCTAACCCTAACCATGCTTAACCCTAACCATGCTTAACCCTAACCATGCTTAACCCTAACCCTAACCCTGCTTAACCCTAACCATGCCTAACCCTAACCATGCTTAACCCTAACCCTAACCATGCTTAACCCTAACCCTAACCCTGCTTAACCCTAACCCTAACCCTGCTTAACCCTAACCCTGCTTAACCCTAACCATGCTTAACCCTGCTTAACCCTAACCCTAACCATGCTTAAGGGAAGAACACACACACTTTCCTCATGGACTATAACATGCACACAGACTAAAACCCAACAATTGCCAAAACTGTTGACCCGTATCCTTGTAATTTCACACTTAATATTTCAGATGAGAGGAGTTGTTAGATGTGAGCAGAGACTCACCTGGTCGATGGAAGTGTTGTGGCGACCTTGACAGTGTTGGAGTGTAGTTATGGCGATTGTAGTCGGTGGGGGATCCGATGGATCCTTGGCTAGTGGATCTCTGCATGATGCGTTCTCTCATATCATAGCAACCCTTCATAGCAACCAGACACCAACAATCAACATCCGTCATAACAACCAGACACCAGAGGTCACACAGATACACAACAAACTTCTCCACATAGAAAACTACAATATGTCCCAGCATGTCCTAAATGTGTCCTAATATGTCCTAATGTGTCCTAATGTGTCCTTAAATGTCCTAATGTGTCCTAATATGTCCTAATATGTCCTAATGTGTCCTAATGTGTCCTTATATGTCCCAGCAACTCCTAATGTGTCCTAATGTGTCCTAATATATCCTAATGTGTCCTTGTATGTCCTAATGTGTCCTAATATGTCCCAACATCTCCTAATGTCTCCTAATGTGTCCTAATATGTCCCAATATCTCCTTATGTGTCCTAATGTGTCCTAATGTGTCCTAATATGTCCCAAAATCTCCTAATATGTCCTAATGTGTCCTAATATGTCCCAACATCTCCTAATATGTCCTAATGTGTCCCTCCACATTCCAACCAGGACGTGACCTACCTCAGCTGAGGGAGACAGGGTCCTCGGTGACTAGAGAAGAGAAACAGAATGTTACTGGACTAGTAAACGAGGTGGACCTGGAGGAGCGGAGGCAGGGGAGGATGGAGGGATGGGGGGGAGGATGGAGGGAGGGAGGGGAGGATGGAGGTGGGGGCTGACGAGGAGCAGGGTTAGTATCCGCAGTCCTGCTGGAGGGCAGCAGAGGGCAGACTGGAGGGCAGCAGAGGGCAGAACTCAGGTTCTGAAGACAGGATGGGTAGGAGGTGAAGAAGTACTGAAGGGAACATGCACCTGCGTACGCACGCAGTACTGTAAACACACACACACACACAGAGACACACACAGAGACACACACAGAGACACACACAGTGCTATTTCCATTCAGAATGCTCATGTCAGATACACGGATCTCGTCAGTCAAAGCAGTGCCATAGTTTGTTGTTAAAGACAAACAGAAGCAGAGAAGCCTCTGGAGGGATGACCCTTCAACACCCAAAACACCCGCTCAGAGTTACACACACCAGCTAGAGAGGAGAGCCCTGATTGGTCAAGCAGAAGTGTGAGGTCAGAGCAACTTACGATGTCCTCAAGCACAGGGGAGGGGTCAGAAGGCAGGGACTGGGGCTGGAGGTGAAGAGCAGTGATGAGTCACTAGATGAGCACTGTTACTGTACTCTACTGTGTGGTTACTGTATTACTATGATTTACAGTGATTTACAGTGATTCTATGAATTATTGATAGTACTAACAGTGAGTTATTGGCTTCAGCACATGCTAAATACTCGACAGTTGTTTTCTTCAGGTGAACATATGACACATACATGGTACCATATGTTATAATTGCTAAATGTCGTTATTGTGGTGGTTATAGTTGAGGAGGCCCAAACGTCCCAGGACTAACTTACTGTCTCAGTGCGTCTGGGCGTGCTGAGGCTAGCAGCTCTCTGGTGCTACAACCAGTCAAGTCACGGGTTAGATCCGTACAAACACAGTCAAGGTCACGGGTTAGATCCGTACAACACAGTCAAGGTCACTGTTAAGTAGGATGAATACACCCTATACTCAACACCATTGTACTTCAGTAGATATCTATATATGAGTCTTTTAATAAGATTGGATTTCTAGTTTTGTGTTTAGATTATGGATGTATTGTCATGTTTACCACCCTCACCATCACCACCCCCTCCTGTGTGGAGCTATTCCATGCAGTGTAGGATGCAGCATGGTATGACCGACCAGCTGCCTGAGCATTTCTGGGTGTGGGAGTGGGATTGCCTGTTCTCCATGGGGGCGGGGCATGGGGGGTGGGAGGAGCATGTGGGGGTGTGTGCGGGGCATGTGTGGGATGGGAGGGGCATGTGGGCGGGGCATGGCAGGGCCTATGGACCACTCACACGTAGATCCGGTAAAGGGGAGGGGCCTCGTCTGGTTTGCCATGCACTGTTGACAAAAACGGCATGACACATACCATCAGGAGAGATACATCTGGTTTACCTAGTAACTCCAAACCACCTATTTTACTTGAAAAACCTCCAAGGTTACTCCAGAACCACCCAGATTGTTCCAGAACATAAGCTGAACATCCGAGACATGGACATGTCCAGATGTTCCTGGTACTCAAACAATGTGTGCATATTGTCAAAAAAAATCTTAATATGTCCTTACACTGAATACAATGTGCTTCAACAATATACATTTTATTTATTTTTTCTTATCAATATCAATTGTTTTCATTCCAGACCCAGTGGAGTTGAGTGGTGAGAGTGGTGTCTGCAGAGCCTTTACTCGTAGGGCTGAGCCTGTCCTGTCTATCTCCTCTGGGCTGCAGCGTGGAGGACGAGGGTTGGACTGCCTCGTACGAGATCATGTCAGGACGCTCTATATCATAAATGGCCTTCACTCTGGGGAGGGCTGCTAATGCCTGTAATCAATGATCTCATCATCTACTTTAGCCTGGAGGAACAGGAGAGAGCGGGGGGAGGGATGGAGAAGAGGAGTGGAGAGAGGGTGGGGGAAGAGGAGGGAAGGAGAGGAGAGAGGTAGGGCATGAACACAAGGTGAACAGGGGAGAGACTAGGTCCGGACAAAGGTCAGGGTTCAAAGGCCACATCACATTCGAGGAAAACACCACATCACAGCACTGTAGGAAGGCAAGAAGGGGTGGGACAGAGGGGGAGGGAGGGGGCAGGATCCGCTGGTCACAGGGGGAGGGAGGGGGCAGGATCCGCTGGTCAGAGGGGGAGGGAGGGGGCAGGATCCGCTGGTCATAGGGGGAGGGAGGGGGGCAGGATCCGCTGGTCACAGGGGAGGGAAGGGGCGGGAGTGGGGCAGGATCCGCTGGTCACAGGGGGAGGGAGGGGGCAGGATCCGCTGGTCACAGGGGGAGGGAGGGGGCAGGATCCGCTGGTCACAGGGGGAGGGAGGGGCAACACAGGAGGGTATCCTGGAGCTGCCTTATCTCTGTAGCAGATTCAGGATCCGTAACAATTTGAAGCACTTCAAAGATCAAAACCTTTCTTCTACTTCATCTGCAAACTCAGAGATGTGAAGTGTTTAGGTCCCAGCCTGTGTGCTGTCTGATGGGAGAACACACCCACTGCGTGATGGAGCCTCCCCACTTAAGCTAGTTTGATTTATCTGACCATTCTAGCCTAGTCTACAGTATCGAGTCACCAGCAGTGATGGCTATCTAAGCACCCTCTCCTCTGATTGGCCTAGCACTGGTGTGTCTTTGGTTCAGTACCAGCACATACGTACAGTCCAGACTTCCCACAAAAAGATCATGGCCTAAAATTGGCCAACAGCCTCTCAGATCCCCAGCCCTACTGTCTCATTGGCTGGTAGCGGTGTGAACCAGGAAGTACGATAAGTATGGCTCAATGGTGGAGCAATTTGACTGCATATCAAGAAGTTGCAGGTACAAATCCCCCCTATCCCTGAACGTTGCTGGATAGTGCCTGCTGAATGAGGACATGATGGTGGTTATCTGGCGTTACTCACGTAGATGGTGTGTCCAGGAGACCCAGGGAGGCTGGAGCCTGGTCTGGAGCTGATGCTCTCAGAGGAGCACCTGGTGGGCTGGAGGAGACACACACCTGGTCACACACACACCTGGTCACACACACACCTGGTCACACACACACCTGTGGTACTGGGCGTCCACACCCACACAGCATGCATGCGACAGTGCTCATGACTGGCAGCTCATGCCCAGCTGGGAAGCAGAGCCAGCCTGGCACGGCAGAGCAGCATGAACCATGCTGCCAGGAAACACTGGAGGCATGAAGACTAGAGAAGCAGAGGGTGAGACTGGAGACTCTGCTGACTGCTGCAGAGGGTGAGACTGGAGACTCTGCTGACTGCTGCAGAGGGTGAGACTGGAGACTCTGCTGACTGCTCAGAGGGTGAGACTGGAGAAGACTGCTGACTGCTGCAGAGGGTGAGACTGGAGACTCTGCTGACTGCTGCAGAGGGTGAGACTGGAGACTCTGCTGACTGCTGCAGAGGGTGAGACTGGAGACTCTGCTGACTGCTGCAGAGGGTGAGACTGGAGACTCTGCTGACTGCTGCAGAGGGTGAGACTGGAGAGACTGCTGACTGCTGCAGAGGGTGAGACTGGAGACTCTGCTGACTGGTGGAGGTTGTCCAGGAGAGGCTAGATAGAGGCTGACTGGTGGAGGTTGTCCAGGAGAGACTAGATAGAGGCTGACTGGTGCAGGTTGTCCAGGAGAGGCTAGATAGAGGCTGACTGGTGGAGGTTGTCCAGGAGAGACTAGATAGAGGGCTGACTGGTGCAGGTTGTCCAGGAGAGGCTAGATAGAGGCTGACTGGTGGAGGTTGTCCAGGAGAGGCTAGATAGAGGCTGACAAGCCCAGCCCTGCTCCCAGGGGGGCTGAGAGGATGCAGCAACACTACAGGACATGGAGTCCACAGCAACACTACAGGACATGGAGTCCACAGCAACACTACAGGACATGGAGTCCACAGCAACACTACAGGACATGGAGTCCACAGCAACACTACAGGACAGGAGTCTACAGCAACACTACAGGACATGGAGTCCAACAGCAACACTACAGGACATGGAGTCCACAGCAACACTACAGGACATGGAGTCCTCAGCAACACTACGACATGGAGTCCACAGCAACACCACAGGACATGGAGTCCACAGCAACACCACACGGACATGGAGTCTACAGCAACACCACAGGACATGGAGTCCACAGCAACACCACAGGACATGGAGTCCACAGCAACACCACAGGACATGGAGTCCACAGCAACACCACAGGACATGGAGTCCACAGCAACACCACAGGACATGGAGTCCACAGCAACACCACAGACATGGAGTCCACAGCAACACCACAGGACATGGAGTCCACAGCAACACCACAGGACATGGAGTCCACAGCAACACTACAGGACATGGAGTCCACAGCAACACCACAGGACATGGAGTCCACAGCAACACCACGGACATGGAGTCCACAGCAACACTACAGGACAGTGGAGTCCACAGCTAACACCACAGGACATGGAGTCCACAAGCAACACCACAGACATGGAGTCCACAGCAACACACACAGGACATGGAGTCCACAGCAACACCCACAGGACATGAGTCCACAGCAACACCACAGGACATGGAGTCCACAGCAACACTACAGGACATGGGAGTCCACAGCAACACTACAGGACATGGAGTCCACAGCAACACCACAGGACATGGAAGTCCACAGCAACACCACAGGACATGGAGTCCACAGCAACACTACAGGACATGGAGTTCCCACAGCAACAACCACAGGAACTGGAGCCACAGCAACAACTACAGGACATGGAGTCCACAGCAACACCACAGACATGGAGTCCACAGCAACACACAGGACATGGAGTCCACAGCAACACCCACAGGACATGGAGTCCACAGCAACACCACAGGACATGGAGTCCACAGCAAACACTACAGGACATGGAGTCCACAGCAACACTACAGGACATGGAGTCACAGCAACACACAGGACATGGAGTCCACAGCAAACACACAGGACATGAGTCCACAGCAACACCACAGGACATGGAGTCCACAGCAACACTACAGGACATGGAGTCCACAGCAACACTACAGGACATGGAGTCCACAGCAACACCACAGGACATGGAGTCCACAGCAACACCACAGGACATTGGAGTCCACAGCAACACCACAGGACATGGAGTCCACAGCAACACTACAGGACATGGAGTCCACTAGCAACACCACAGGACATGGAGTCCACAGCAACACTACAGGACATGGAGTCCACAGCAACACCAACAGGACATGGAGTCCACAGCAACACCACAGGACATGGAGTCCACAGCAACACCACAGGACATGGAGTCCACAGCAACACCACAGGACATGGAGTCCACAGCAACACTACAGGACATGGAGTCCACAGCAACACTACAGGACATGGAGTCCACAGCAACACCACAGGACATGGAGTCCACAGCAACACCACAGGACATGGAGTCCACAGCAACACTACAGGACATGGAGTCCACAGCAACACCACAGGACATGGAGTCCACAGCAACACCACAGGACATGGAGTCCACAGCAACACCACAGGACATGGAGTCCACAGCAACACTACAGGACATGGAGTCCACAGCAACACCAACAGGACATGGAGTCCACAGCAACACCACAGGACATGGAGTCCACAGCAACACCACAGGACATGGAGTCCACAGCAACACCACAGGACATGGAGTCCACAGCAACACCACAGGACATGGAGTCCACAGCAACACTACAGGACATGGAGTCCACAGCAACACCACAGGACATGGAGTCCACAGCAACACTACAGGACATGGAGTCCACAGCAACACTACAGGACATGGAGTCCACAGCAACACCACAGGACATGGAGTCCACAGCAACACCACAGGACATGGAGTCCACAGCAACACCTACAGGACATGGAGTGCCACAGCAACACTACAGGACATGGAGTCCACAGCAACACCACAGGAACATGGAGTCCACAGCAACACTACAGGACATGGAGTCCACAGCAACACTACAGGACATGGAGTCCACAGCAACACCACAGGACATGGAGTCCACAGCAACACTACAGGACATGGAGTCCACAGCAACACTACAGGACATGGAGTCCACAGCAACACTACAGGACATGGAGTCCACAGCAACACCACAGGACATGGAGTCCACAGCAACATACACGAGGACATGGAGTCCACAGCAACACTACAGGACATGGAGTCCACAGCAACACCTACAGGACATGGATGTCCACAGCAACACTACAGGACATGGAGTCCACAGCAACACCACAGGACATGGAGTCCACAGCAACACCACAGGACATGGAGTCCACAGCAACACCACAGGACATGGAGTCCACAGCAACACACAGGACATGGAGTCCACAGCAACACACAGGACATGGAGTCCACAGCAACACCACAGGACATGGAGTCCACAGCAACACCTACAGGACATGGAGTCCACAGCAACACTACAGGAGCATGGAGTCCACAAGCAACACTACAGGACATGGAGTCCACAGCAACACTACAGGACATGGAGTCCACAGCAACACTACAGGACATGGAGTCCACAGCAACACTACAGGACATGGAGTCCACAGCAACACCACAGGACATGGAGTCCACAGCAACCACCACAGGACATGGAGTCCACAGCAACACCACAGGACATGGAGTCCACAGCAACACCTACAGGACATGGAGTCCACAGCAACACCACAGGACATGGAGTCCACAGCAACACTACAGGACATGGAGTCCACAGCAACACACAGGACATGGAGTCCACAGCAACACCACAGGACATGGAGTCCACAGCAACACCACAGGACATGGAGTCCACAGCAACACCTACAGGACATGGAGTCCACAGCAACACCACAGGACATGGAGTCCACAGCAACACCACAGGACATGGAGTCCACAGCAACACCACAGGACATGGAGTCCACAGCAACACCACAGGACATGGAGTCCACAGCAACAACTACAGGACATGGAGTCCACAGCAACACCACAGGACATGGAGTCCACAGCAACACCACAGGACATGAGTCCACAGCAACACTACAGGACATGGAGTCCACAGCAACACCACAGGACATGGAGTCCACAGCAACACCACAGGACATGGAGTCCACAGCAACACTACAGGACATGGAGTCCACAGCAACACCACAGGACATGGAGTCCACAGCAACACTACAGGACATGGAGTCCACAGCAACACTACAGGGACATGGAGTCCACAGCAACACTACAGGACATGGAGTCCACAGCTACACTACAGGACATGGAGTCCACAGCAAACACCACAGGACATGGAGTCCACAGCAACACCACAGGACATGGAGTCCACAGCAACACCTACAGGACATGGAGTCCACAGCAACACCACAGGACATGGAGTCCACAGCAAACCTACAGGACATGGAGTCCACAGCAACACCACAGGACATGGAGTCCACAGCAACACTACAGGACATGGAGTCCACAGCAACACTACAGGACATGGAGTCCCACAGCAACACCACCGGACATGGAGTCGACAGCAACACCACAGGACATGGAGTCCACAGCAACACCCACAGGACATGGAGTGCACAGCAACACACAGGGTTGGTGGGTACTTTCTATCTGCACTATCTGTATGGTGATTTGGATAAAGCGTCTGCTAAAGTGAATGAAAAGTAAATGTTGATGTATTTCTGCATCTCTTGTCTGAAGAACAGACCTTGAAATGTAGCAGGTATTGTAAAGGAAGGTAGCATGGCTTTGAGTGGAGATGGCCCCTTAAGTGGAACATGAACAAATATCCAGTATGGTGACAGCGTGGTGAAGGCAGAGATGAGGAGTTTAAGCCTCGCCTTGCTGCCAGAGGCTGAATACAGTACCTGCCTTTCTGATTGGTAGAGGGAGTTGACTAAAGAGGGGAGGGGCTGCGGACAGAAGGAAGAATATGTCATTGGCCATTTCAAACACGTAAGCCCGCCCCAACCTCCAAGAAGGGAGAAGAACTCTGACTGGGCAGTCTCAGTTTTACGGTTGGTCAGAAACCCTGAGCAGTCCTGGCTGGCTTCACCTGAGCCTGACTCCTGTTAGTGTTGAACAGCGGCACAGTACAGCACAGTACAGCACAGTACAGCACAGTACCAGCACAGTACAGCACAGTATCAGCAGGGTTAACAAGCAGCCCTGTGTTTCTATGGGGGTGCAGAATCTCTACCTGCGTTATTCTACCACACGTGCTCAACAAGCACACTGTGTCCGGTGTGTGTGGCAGACACAAGCACACTGCCAGCTCCCCTCTTGCTTCCTGAACGTGTGAAGCAAGGAGGGGTGCTGCGATAGATCGAGAGGGGTCCAGAGCGGGAGAGGGTCAGAGCGGGTGAGGGGGTCAGAGCGGGAGAGGGGTCAGAGCGGGCCACTCAGGGGTCAGAGCGGGCCACTCAGGGGCCAGCACACACCTCAGGCGTGCTCACAGTTCTAGCCGGGAACGTGAGGGAGAGGGAAGAAGAAGTTGAGAGGAGAGGGCCTAGGAGGACGGCCGCTGCTGGTCTGGGGAAGAGAACGTCCTCAGAACCTCCTCAGAACCACCACATGGATGTGTAACAGGTGTGATGGATGTGTAACCAGGTGTGATGGATGTGTAATCCAGGTGTGATGGATGTGTAACCCAGGTGTGATGGATGTGTAATCCAGGTCTGATGGGTGTGTAATCCAGGTGTGATGGGTGTGTAATCCAGGTGTGATGGGTGTGTAACCCAGGTCTGATGGATGTGTAATCCAGGTGTGATGGATGTGTAATCCAGGTGTGATGGATGTGTAATCCAGGTGTGATGGATGTGTAACCCAGGTGTGATGGATGTGTAACCCAGGTCTGATGGGTGTGTAATCCAGGTGTGATGCAGATCTCGACTCACCCGGTACTTCTCCTCTGCTCTGCTGTTGTTCTTACAGTCTGGATGCCACACTGTAGATCCTGGAGAGAGAGAGGGGGGGAGAGAGAGGGGAAGGGGGAGAAATAGAGAGAGGGAGAGAATGAAAGAGAGGGAGATTTATAGAGAGGGGGGGATAGAGGGGGAGATTGAGGGAGGGAAAGAAAAAAAGTAAGGGATAGGGCGATAGAGAGAGGATAGAGAGGCAGACACGGGATGGAGAGAAGGAGAGAGAGAAAGGAAGGGAGAGTGAGAGATAGAGAGAGAGGGTTAGATACTCTGGACCCTGGGAGCATGGACCCTCCCAACATCTGGAAGGGCTGTTCAGACTGTCACTGTGAAATAAAGCTCTACGTTCTCTAAAAACACGCACAGCACATGTGAGAATTCCTCTGTGAGGAGTAGTTTAACCAGTAACTGCTCTTTGAGTGAAACTAAGAAAAATAGCTTTATTTTCTCAAGATCAGACCCTCAGTTTTTTTTCATAAAAAAAAGGAAAAAAAAGAGTAACTGTCCCAAATACAACAGTAAATCAATTTGGACCAAAAGGGCAGCTACTGCTGTTGCTAGGGAGGGTAGTGTGTGTGAGTGTTCTACTCCTGCTGTTGCTAGGGAGGGCAGTGTGTGAGTGTTCTACTACTGATGTTGCTAGGGAGGGTAGTGTGTGTGAGTGTTCTACTCCTGCTGTTGCTAGGGAGGGCAGTGTGTGCGAGTGTTCTACTACTGCTGTTGCTAGGGAGGGCAGTGTGTGCGAGTGTTCTACTACTGCTGTTGCTAGGGAGGGCAGTGTGTGCGAGTGTTCTACTACTGCTGTTGCTAGGGAGGGCAGTGTGTGCGAGTGTTCTACTACTGCTGTTGCTAGGGAGGGCAGTGTGTGCGAGTGTTCTACTACTGCTGTTGCTAGGGAGGGCAGTGTGTGCGAGTGTTCTACTCGACCCTCCCGCGGGAGAGAGACCCTCCTGCAGGTTTCCATTCTCCAGGAACAGGGTTGGATAATGTAATGTGATAAGGAGGGTGTGTGTGTGTGAGTGGCTGTTGGGGACCTTGATGGGGAGGGTGTGTGAGAGAGGAACCTCACCTTGCAGGTACATCTCCTCTCCCTCCGTGAACATCTGGTTGCAGCGACTGCATCGTGCACAGCTGGGGTGGTAGTGTTTGTCTCCTGCCTGCAGGGGGCGACAGAACACACAACACCTGCACCATGAGCAGTGGAGGAAATGCAACACCTGTGTTTGGTTTCAGTTAAGACAGGGACTGGAATACAGGGTGACACACACACACACACATACATACATACATGTTACTGTACAAAATACACATACGCAAGCAAACACACATACATCCACACACACATGAACTCTGACATGTGCTGAGAGAATGGTATGCACAGATTCATCCACACAGATCCATATGAACACATACCTCCTCTGGTTCTCATCTAGGAATGTGCGCCCCATTCAGCCCATGCAGCATAGTCTAGATGGAGCTGGAACTCAGCTCTGACGGCATGAGCTATCACACACACATCTGGAAGTGATAGAGTATCATAGAGTGGCAGGCTGCCTTGTGATTGGACAGTGAGCCAGGAAGCAGCTCAGCCCTCTCAGAATCCTGGCTCAGCTGGTCGGCATGACAACCCTGGTGGACTCATGTATGAGCGTTGGGTCCCTCAGAGAGAGGAGTGTGTATGTGTCTGTGGAGTGTGTGTGTGTGTGTGTGAGAGGAGTGTGTGTGTGTAAC
>CM042856.1:17821083-17926083 GCA_023658055.1 Thaleichthys pacificus | reverse complement strand
GAGAGAGAGAGAGAGACAAATGGAGAGGTGGAGAGCTGTTCTGTTTTTTCCTAGAAGTTTTTGTTTACGATGAAGGGAGAAAAATAAAGAAGGTACTTGCGCCAATTGTCCTGGCAACAGGGGAGATGGGTTGAGGAGGGGGTTCACATTGGGTGATATTCATACGTTTCTAAGCCGTAGTAGTCACACACACACCCTGTACACACACCACACTTCCTGTTACACACAACACACTCCTCTCACACACACACACACACACACACAGACACATACACACTCCTCCTCTCTGAGGGACCCACGCTCATACATGAGTCCCACCAGGGTGTCATGCCGACACAGCTGAGCCCGGATTCTGAGAGGGACTTGAGCTGCTTCCTTGGCTCACTGTCCACATCACAAGGCAGCCTGCCCACTCTATGATACTCTATCACTTCCAGATGTGTGTGTGATAGCTCATGCCGTCAGAGCTGAAGTTCCAGCTCCATCTAGACTATGCTGCATGGGCTGAATGGGGCGCACATTCCTAGATGAGAAACCAGAGGAGGTATGTGTTCTATATGGATCTTGTGTGGATGAATCTGTGCATACCCATTTCTCTCAGCACATGTCAGAGTTCATGTGTGTGTGGATGTATGTGTGTTTTGCTTGCGTATGTGTATTTTGTACAGTAACATGTATGTATGTATGTGTGTGTGTGTGTGTCACCCTGTATTCCAGTCCCTGTCTTAACTGAAACCAAACACAGGTGTGCATTTCCTCCCACTGCTCATGGTGCAGGTGTTGTGTGTTCTGTCGCCCCCCTGCAGGCAGGAGACAAAACACTACCACCCCAGCTGTGCACGATTGCAGTCGCTGCAACCAGATGTTCACGGAGGGAGAGGAGATGTACCTGCAAGGTGAGGTTCCTCTCTCACACACCCTCCCCATCAAGGTCCCCAACAGCCACTCACACACACACACCCTCCTTATCACATTACATTATCCAACCCTGTTCCTGGAGAATGGAAACCTGCAGGAGGGTCTCTCTCCCGCGGAGGGATCGAGTAGAACACTCGCACACACTGCCCTCCCTAGCAACAGCAGTAGTAGCAACACTCGCACACCACTGCCCTCCCTAGCAACAGCAGTAGTAGAACACTACGCACACACACTGCCCTCCCTAGCAACAGCAGTAGTAGAACACTCGCACACACTGCCCTCCCTAGCAACAGCAGTAGTAGAACACTCGCACACACTGCCCTCCCTAGCAACAGCAGTAGTAGAAACACTCGCACACACTGCCCTCCCTAGCAACAGCAGGAGTAGAACACTCACACACACTACCCTCCCCTAGCAACATCAGTAGTAGAACACTCACACACTGCCCTCCCTAGCAACAGCAGGAGTAGAACACTCACACACACTACCCTCCTAGCAACAGCAGTAGCTGCCCTTTTGGTCCAAATTGATTTACTGTTGTATTTGGGACAGTTACTCTTTTTTTTCCTTTTTTTTATGAAAAAAAAACTGAGGGTCTGATCTTGAGAAAATAAAGCTATTTTTCTTAGTTCACTCAAAGAGCAGTTACTGGTTTAAACTACTCCTCACAGAGGAATTCTCACATGTGCTGTGCGTGTTTTTAGAGAACGTAGAGCTTTATTTCACAGTGACAGTCTGAACAGCCCTTCCAGATGTTGGGAGGGTCCATGCTCCCAGGGTCCAGAGTATCTAACCCTCTCTCTCTATCTCTCACTCTCCCTTCCTTTCTCTCTCTCCTTCTCTCCATCCCGTGTCTGCCTCTCTATCCTCTCCTCTATCGCCCTATCCCTTACTTTTTTTCTTTCCCTCCCTCAATCTCCCCCTCTATCCCCCCCCTCTCTATAAATCTCCCTCTCTTTCATTCTCTCCCTCTCTCTATTTCTCCCCCTTCCCCCTCTCTCTCCCTCCCCTCTCTCTCTCCAGGATCTACAGTGTGGCATCCAGACTGTAAGAACAAACAGCAGAGCAGGAGGAGAAGTACCGGGTGAGTCGAGATCTGCATCACACCTGGATTACACACCCATCAGACCTGGGTTACACATCCAATCACACCTGGGTTACACATCCATCACACCTGGATTACACATCATCACACCTGGATTACACATCCATCACACCTGGATTACACATCCATCAGACCTGGGTTACACACCCATCACACCTGGACTTACAACACCCATCACACCTGGATTACACACCCATCAGACCTGGATTACACATCCATCACACCTGGGTTACACATCCATCACACCTGGATTACACATCCATCACACCTGGGTTACACATCCATCACACCTGGGTTACACATCCATGTGGTGGTTCTGAGGAGGTTCTGAGGACGTTCTCTTCCCCAGACCCAGCACGCGGCCGTCCTCCAGGCCCCTCTCCTCTCAACTTCTTCTCCCTCTCCCTCACGTCCACGGCTAGAACTGTGAGCACGCCTGAGTGTGTGCTTGGCCCCTGAGTGGCCCGCTCTGACCCCCTGAGTGGCCCGCTCTGACCCCTCTCCCGCTCTGACCCCTCACCGCCGCTCTGACCCCTCTCCCGCTCTGACCCCTCTCCGATCTATCGCAGCACCCCTCCTTTGCTTCACACGTTCAGGAAGCAAGAGGGGAGCTGGCAGTGTGCTTGTGTTCTGCCACACACACCGGACACAGTGGCTTGTTGAGCACGTAGTGGTAGAAATACGCAGGTAGAGATTCTGCACCCCCATAGAAAACACAGGGCTGCTTGTTAACCCTGCTGATACTGTGCTGTACTGTGCTGTACTGTGCTGTACTGTGCTGTACTGTGCTGTACTGCTGCCGCTGTTCAACCACTAACAGGAGTCAGGCTCAGGTGAAGCCAGCCAGGGATGCTTCAGGGTTTCTGACCAACCGTAAAACTGAGACTGCCAGTCAGAGTTCTTCTCCTTCTTGGAGGTTGGGGCGGGGCTTACGTGTTTGAAATGGCCAATGACATATTCTTCCTTCTGTCCGCAGCCCCTCCCCCTCTTTAGTCAACTCCCTCTACCAATCAGAAAGGCAGGTACTGTATTCAGCCCTCTGGCAGCAAGCGAGGCTTAAACTCCTCATCTCTGCCTTCACCCGCTGTCACCATACTGGATATTTTGTTCATTGTTCCACTTAAGGGGCCATCTCCACCTCAAAAGCCATGCTACCCTTCCTTTACAATACCTGCTACATTTCAAGGTCTGTTCTTCAGACAAGAGATGCAGAAATACATCACCATTTACTTTTTCATTCATTTAGCAGACGCTTTTATCCAATCACCATACAGATAGTGCAGATAGAAAGTACCACCAACCCTGTAGTGTTGCTGTGGATCCATGTCCTGTGGTGTTGCTGTGGACTCCATGTACTGTGGTGTTGCTGTAGACTCCATGTCCTGTGGTGTTGCTGTGGACTCCATGTCCTGTTAGTGTTGCTGTGGACTCCATGTCCTGTAGTGTTGCTGTGGACTCCAGTCCTGTGGTGTTGCTGTGGACTCCATGTCCTGTAGTGTTGCTGTGGACTCCATGTCCTGTGGTGTTGCTGTGGACTCCATGTCCTGTAGTGTTGCTGTGGACTCCATGTCCTGTTGGTGTTGCTGTGGACTCCATGTCCTGTGGTGTTGCTGTGGACTCCATGTCCTGTAGTGTTGCTGTGGACTCCATGTCCTGTAGTGGTGCTGTGGACTCCATGTCCTGTAGTGTTGCTGTGGACCCATGTCCGTAGTGTTGCTGTGGACTCCATGTCCCTGTAGTGTTGCTGTGGAACTCCATGTCCCTGTAGTGTTGCTGTGGACTCCATGTCCTGTGGTTGTGCTGTGGACTCCATGTCCTGTGGTGTTGCTGTGGACTCCATGTCTGTAGTGTTGCTGTGGACTCCATGTCCTGTGGTGTTGCTGTGGGACTCCATGTCCTGTGGTGTTGCTGTGACTCCATGTCCTGTGGTGTTGCTGTGGACTCCATGTCCTGTGGTGTTGCTGTGGACTCCATGTCCTGTGGTGTTGCTGTGGACTCCATGTCCTGTGGTGTTGCTGTGGACTCCATGTCCTGTGGTGTTGCTGTGGACTCCATGTCCTGTGGTGTTGCTGTGGACTCCATGTCCTGTGGTGTTGCTGTGGACTCCATGTCCTGTAGTGTTGCTGTGGACTCCATGTCCTGTAGTGTTGCTGTGGACTCCATGTCCTGTAGTGTTGCTGTGGACTCCATGTCCTGTGGTGTTGCTGTGGACTCCATGTCCTGTGGTGTTGCTGTGGACTCCATGTCCTGTAGTGTTGCTGTGGACTCCATGTCCTGTGGTGTTGCTGTGGACTCCATGTCCTGTGGTGTTGCTGTGGACTCCATGTCCTGTAGTGTTGCTGTGGACTCCATGTCCTGTAGTGTTGCTGTGGACTCCATGTCCTGTAGTGTTGCTGTGGACTCCATGTCCTGTAGTGTTGCTGTGGACTCCATGTCCTGTAGTGTTGCTGTGGACTCCATGTCCTGTGGTGTTGCTGTGGACTCCATGTCCTGTGGTGTTGCTGTGGACTCCATGTCCTGTGGTGTTGCTGTGGACTCCATGTCCTGTGGTGTTGCTGTGGACTCCATGTCCTGTGGTGTTGCTGTGGACTCCATGTCCTGTGGTGTTGCTGTGGACTCCATGTCCTGTGGTGTTGCTGTGGACTCCATGTCCTGTAGTGTTGCTGTGGACTCCATGTCCTGTAGTGTTGCTGTGGACTCCATGTCCTGTAGTGTTGCTGTGGACTCCATGTCCTGTAGTGTTGCTGTGGACTCCATGTCCTGTGGTGTTGCTGTGGACTCCATGTCCTGTGGTGTTGCTGTGGACTCCATGTCCTGTAGTGTTGCTGTGGACTCCATGTCCTGTAGTGTTGCTGTGGACTCCATGTCCTGTGGTGTTGCTGTGGACTCCATGTCCTGTAGTGTTGCTGTGGACTCCATGTCCTGGTAGTGTTGCTGTGGACTCCATGTCTGTGGTGTGCTGTGGACTCCATGTCCTGTGGTGTATGCTGTGGACTCCATGTCCTGTGGTGTTGCTGTGGACTCCATGGTCCTGTGGTGTTGCTGCTGGACTCCATGTCCCTGGGTGTTGCTGTGGACTCCATGTCCTGTAGTGTTGCTGTGGACTCCATGTCCTGTGGTGTTGCTGTGGAACTCCATGTCCTGTGGTGTTGCTGTGGAACTCCATGTCCTGTAGTGTTGCTGTGGACTCCATGTCCTGTGGTGTTGCTGTGGACTCCATGTCCTGTGGTGTTGCTGTGGACTCCATGGTCCTGTGGTGTTGCTTGTGGACTCCATGTCCTGTAGGGTTGCTGTGGACTCCATGTCCTGTGGTGTTGCTGTGGACTCCCTGTCCTGTAGGTGTTGCTGATGGACTCCATAGGTCCTGTGGTGTTGTGCTGTGGACTCCCAGATGCCTGTAGGTGGTTGCTGTGGACTCCATGTCCTGTGGTGTTGCCTGTGGACTCCATGTCCTGTAGGTCTGCTGTGGACTCCATGTCCTGTGGTTGCTGGTGGACTCCATGTCCTGTGGTGTTGACTGTGGACTCTCATTGTCCTGTATGTGTTGCTGTGGACTCCATGTCCTGTAGTGTTGCTGTGGACTCCATGCTCCTGTCGGTGTTGCTGTGGACTCCATGTCCTGTGGTGTGCTGTGGACTACCATGGCCTGTGGTGTTGCTGTGTGGACTCCATGTCCTGTGGTGTGCTGTGGACTCCACTGTCCTAGTAGTGTTGCTGTGGACTCAAGATATTATCCTCTGTGGTGTTGCTGTGGACTCCATGTCCAGTGTAGTGTTGCTGCTGGACTCCAATGTCCTGTGGTGTGCTGTGGACTCCATGTCCCTGTGGTGTTGCTGTGGACTCCATGTCCTGTGGGTGTGGCTGTGGACTCCCATGTCCTGTCGTGTTTGCGTGGACTCCATGTCCTGTAGTGTTGCTGTGGACTCCATGTCCTGCTGGTGTTGCTGTGGGACTCCATGTCCTGTGGTGTTGCTGTGGACTCCATGTCCTGTAGTGTTGCTGTGGACTCCATGTCCTGTAGTGTTGCTGTGGACTCCATGTCCTGTAGTGTTGCTGTGGACTCCATGTCCTGTGGTGTTGCTGTGGACTCCATGTCCTGTGGTGTTGCTGTGGACTCCATGTCCTGTGGTGTTGCTGTGGACTCCATGTCCTGTGGTGTTGCTGTGGACTCCATGTCCTGTGGTGTTGCTGTGGACTCCATGTCCTGTGGTGTTGCTGTGGACTCCATGTCCTGTAGTGTTGCTGTGGACTCCATGTCCTGTGGTGTTGCTGTGGACTCCATGTCCTGTGGTGTTGCTGTGGACTCCATGTCCTGTAGTGTTGCTGTGGACTCCATGTCCTGTAGTGTTGCTGTGGACTCCATGTCCTGTGGTGTTGCTGTGGACTCCATGTCCTGTGGTGTTGCTGTGGACTCCATGTCCTGTGGTGTTGCTGTGGACTCCATGTCCTGTGGTGTTGCTGTGGACTCCATGTCCTGTGGTGTTGCTGTGGACTCCATGTCCTGTAGTGTTGCTGTGGACTCCATGTCCTGTGGTGTTGCTGTGGACTCCATGTCCTGTGGTGTTGCTGTGGACTCCATGTCCTGTAGTGTTGCTGTGGACTCCATGTCCTGTGGTGTTGCTGTGGACTCCATGTCCTGTGGTGTTGCTGTGGACTCCATGTCCTGTGGTGTTGCTGTGGACTCCATGTCCTGTGGTGTTGCTGTGGACTCCATGTCCTGTGGTGTTGCTGTGGACTCCATGTCCTGTGGTGTTGCTGTGGACTCCATGTCCTGTGGTGTTGCTGTGGACTCCATGTCCTGTGGTGTTGCTGTGGACTCCATGTCCTGTGGTGTTGCTGTGGACTCCATGTCCTGTGGTGTTGCTGTGGACTCCATGTCCTGTAGTGTTGCTGTGGACTCCATGTCCTGTAGTGTTGCTGTGGACTCCATGTCCTGTAGTGTTGCTGTGGACTCCATGTCCTGTAGTGTTGCTGTGGACTCCATGTCCTGTAGTGTTGCTGTGGACTCCATGTCCTGTAGTGTTGCTGTGGACTCCATGTCCTGTAGTGTTGCTGTGGACTCCATGTCCTGTAGTGTTGCTGTGGACTCCATGTCCTGTAGTGTTGCTGCATCCTCTCAGCCCCCCTGGGGAGCAGGGCTGGGCTTGTCAGCCTCTATCTAGCCTCTCCTGGACAACCTCCACCAGTCAGCCTCTATCTAGCCTCTCCTGGACAACCTGCACCAGTCAGCCTCTATCTAGTCTCTCCTGGACAACCTCCACCAGTCAGCCTCTATCTAGCCTCTCCTGGACAACCTGCACCAGTCAGCCTCTATCTAGTCTCTCCTGGACAACCTCCACCAGTCAGCCTCTATCTAGCCTCTCCTGGACAACCTCCACCAGTCAGCAGAGTCTCCAGTCTCACCCTCTGCAGCAGTCAGCAGTCTCTCCAGTCTCACCCTCTGCAGCAGTCAGCAGAGTCTCCAGTCTCACCCTCTGCAGCAGTCAGCAGAGTCTCCAGTCTCACCCTCTGCAGCAGTCAGCAGAGTCTCCAGTCTCACCCTCTGCAGCAGTCAGCAGAGTCTCCAGTCTCACCCTCTGCAGCAGTCAGCAGTCTCTCCAGTCTCACCCTCTGCAGCAGTCAGCAGAGTCTCCAGTCTCACCCTCTGCAGCAGTCAGCAGAGTCTCCAGTCTCACCCTCTGCAGCAGTCAGCAGAGTCTCCAGTCTCACCCTCTGCTTCTCTAGTCTTCATGCCTCCAGTGTTTCCTGGCAGCATGGTTCATGCTGCTCTGCCGTGCCAGGCTGGCTCTGCTTCCCAGCTGGGCATGAGCTGCCAGTCATGAGCACTGTCAGCATGCATGCTGTGTGGGTGTGGACGCCCAGTACCACAGGTGTGTGTGTGACCAGGTGTGTGTGTGACCAGGTGTGTGTGTGACCAGGTGTGTGTCTCCTCCAGCCCACCAGGTGCTCCTCTGAGAGCATCAGCTCCAGACCAGGCTCCAGCCTCCCTGGGTCTCCCTGGACACAGCCATCTACGTGAGTAAACGCCAAGATAACCACCCATCATGTCCTCATTCAGCAGGCACTATCCAGCAACGTTCAGGGATAGGGGGGATTTTGTACCTGCAACTTCTTGATATGCAGTCAAATTGCTCCACCATTGAGCCATACTTCTATCGTACTTCCTGCGTTCACACCGCTACCAGCCAATGAGACCGTAGGGCTGGGGATCTGAGATGGCTGTTGGCCAATTTAGGCCATGATCTTTTTGTGGGAAGTCTAGGACTGTACGTATGTGCTGCGTACTGAACAAAGACACACCAGTGCTAGGCCAACTCAGAGGAGAGGTGCTTAGATAGCCCTCACTGCTGGTGACTCTGATACTGTAGACTAGGCTAGAATGGTCAGATAAATCAAACTAGCTTAAGTGGGAGGCTCCATCACGCAGTGGGTGTGTTCTCCCATCAGACAGCACACAGGCTGGGACCTAAACACTTCACATCTCTGAGTTTGCAGATGAAGTAGAAGAAAGGTTTTGATCTTTGAAGTGCTTCAAATTGTTACGGATCCTGAATCTGCTACAGAGATAAGGCAGCTCCAGGATACCCTCCTGTGTTGCCCCTCCCTCCCCCTGTGACCAGCGGATCCTGCCCCCTCCCTCCCCCTGTGACCAGCGGATCCTGCCCCCTCCCTCCCCCTGTGACCAGCGGATCCTGCCCCCTCCCTCCCCCTGTGACCAGCGGATCCTGCCCCCCTCCCTCCCCCTGTGACCAGCGGATCCTGCCCCCTCCCTCCCCCTCTGACCAGCGGATCCTGCCCCCTCCCTCCCCCTGTGACCAGCGGATCCTGCCCCCTCCCTCCCCCTCTGTCCCACCCCTTCTTGCCTTCCTACAGTGCTGTGATGTGGTGTTTTCCTCGAATGTGATGTGGCCTTTGAACCCTGACCTTTGTCCGGACCTAGTCTCTCCCCTGTTCACCTTGTGTTCATGCCCTAACCTCTCTCCTCTCCTTCCCTCCTCTTCCCCCATCCCTCTCTCCACTCCTCTTCTCATCCCTCCCCCCGCTCTCTCCTGTTCCTCCAGGCTAAAGTAGATGATGAGATCATTGATTTACAGGGCATTAGCAGCCCTCCCCAGAGTGAAGGCCATTTATGATATAGAGCGTCCTGACATGATCTCGTACGAGGCAGTCCAACCCTCGTCCTCCACGCTGCAGCCCAGAGGAGATAGACAGGACAGGCTCAGCCCTACCGAGGTAAAGGCTCCTGCAGACACACTCTCACCACTCAACTCTCACTGGGTCTGGAATGAAAACAATTGATATTGATAAGAAAAAATAAATAAAATGTATATATGTTTGAAGCACATTGTATTCAGTGTAAGGACATATTAAGATTTTTTTTGACAATATGCACACATTGTTTTGAGTACCAGGAACATCTGGAATGTCCATGTCTCGGATGTTCAGCTTATGTTCTGGAACAATCTGGGTGGTTCTGGAGTAACCTTGGAGGTTTTCAAGTAAACTAGGTGGTTCTGGAGTTACTAGGTAAACCAGATGTATCTCTCCTGATGGTATGTTGTCATGACGTTTTGTCAACAGTGCATGGCAACCAGACGAGGCCCCTCCCCTTTACCGGATCTACGTGTGAGTGGTCCATAGGCCCCTGCCATGCCCCGCCCACATGCCCCTCCCATCCCCACATGCCCCGCACACACCCCCACATGCTCCTCCCACCCCCACATGCCCCGCCCCCATGGAGAACAGGCCAATCCCACTCCCCACACCCAGAAATGCTCAGGCAGCTGGTCGGTCATACCATGCTGCCATCCTACACTGCATGGGAATAGCTCCACACAGGAGGGGGTGGTGATGGTGAGGGTGGTAAACATGACAATTACATCCATAATCTAAACACAAAACTAGAAATCCAATCTTATTAAAAGACTCATATTATAGATATCTACTGAAGTACAATGGTGTTGAGTATAGGGTGTATTCATCCTACTTAACCAGTGACCTTGACTGTGTTGTACGATCTAACCCCGTGACCTTGACTGTGTTGTACGGATCTACAACCCGTGACCTTGACTGTGTTGTAGCACCAGAGAGCTGCTAGCCTCAGCACGCCCAGACGCACTGAGACAGTAAGTTAGTCCTGGGACGTTTGGGCCTCCTCAACTATAACCACCCACAATAACGGACATTTAGCAATTATAACATACTGTACCATGTATGTGGCCATATGTGTCACCGAAGAAAACAACTGTCGAGTATTAGCATGTGCTGAAGCAACTAACTCACTGTTAGTACTATCAATAATTCATAGAATACACTGTAAATCACTGTAAATCATAAGTAATACAGTAAGCACACGAGCTAGAGTCCAAACAGTGCTCATCCCTAGTGACTCATCCTAGCACTTGCTCTTCTACCTCCAGCCCCTAGATCTCCTGCCGATTCTGAGATCCCATCCCCTGCTGCTTTGAGAGGACCATGCGATAAGTTGCTATTGATTCCTCACACACTTCTGCTGACCAATCAGGGCTCTCCTCTCTAGCTGGTGTGTGGTAACTCTGAGCGGGTGTTTGGGTGTTGAAGGGTCATCCCTCCAGAGGCTCTCTGCTTCTGTTTGTCCTTTAACAACAAACTATGGCACTGCTTTGACTGACGAGATCCGTGTATCTGACATGGAAATAGCACGGTGTGTCTCTGTGTGGTGTCTCTGTGTGTGTCTCTGTGTGTGGTGTGTGTTTACAGTACTGCGTGCGTACGCAGGTGCATGTTCCCTTCAGTACTCTCTTCACTCCTACCCATCCTGTCTTCAGAACCTGAGTTCTGCCCTCTGCTGCCCTCCAGTCTGCCCTCTGCTGCCCTCCAGCAGGACTGCGGATACTAACCCTGCTCCTCGTCAGCCCCCACCTCCATCCTCCCCTCCCTCCCTCCATCCCTCCCCCCCATCCCTCCATCCTCCCCTGCCTCCGCTCCTCCAGGTCCACTCGTTTACTAGTCCAGTAACATTCTGTTTCTCTTCTCTAGTCACCGAGGACCCTGTCTCCCTCAGCTGAGGTAGGTCACGTCCTGGTTGGAATGTGGAGGGACACATTAGGACATATTAGGAGATGTTGGGACATATTAGGACACATTAGGACATATTAGGAGATTTTGGGACATATTAGGACACATTAGGACATATTAGGACACATAAGGAGATATTGGGACATATTAGGACACATTAGGAGACATTAGGAGATGTTTGGGACATATTAGGACACATTAGGACATACAAGGACACATTAGGATATATTAGGACACATTAGGACACATTAGGAGTTGCTGGGACATATAAGGACACATTAGGACACATTAGGACATATTAGGACACATTAGGACATATTAGGACATATTAGGACATTTAAGGACACATTAGGACACATTAGGACATATTAGGACACATTAGGACATGCTGGGACATATTGTAGTTTTCTATGTGGAGAAGTTTGTTGTGTATCTGTGTGACCTCTGGTGTCTGGTTGTTATGACGGATGTTGATTTTTGGTGTCTCGTTGCTATGAAGGGTTGCTATGATATGAGAGAACGCATCATGCAGAGATCCACTAGCCAAGGATCCATCGGATCCCCCACCGACTACAATCGCCATAACTACACTCCAACACTGTCAAGGTCGCCACAACACTTCCATCGACCAGGTGAGTCTCTGCTCACATCTAACAACTCCTCTCATCTGAAATATTAAGTGTGAAATTACAAGGATACGGGTCAACAGTTTTGGCAATTGTTGGGTTTTAGTCTGTGTGCATGTTATAGTCCATGAGGAAGTGTGTGTGTTCTTCCCTTAAGCATGGTTAGGGTTAGGGTTAAGCAGGGTTAAGCATGGTTAGGGTTAAGCAGGGTTAGGGTTAAGCAGGGTTAGGGTTAAGCATGGTTAGGGTTAGGGTTAAGCAGGGTTAGGGTTAGGGTTAAGCTATGGTTAGGGTTAGGGTTAAGCATGGTTAGGGTTAGGCATGGTTAGGGTTAAGCAGGGTTAGGGTTAGGGTTAAGCATGGTTAGGGTTAGGGTTAAGCATGGTTAGGGTTAAGCATGGTTAGGGTTAGGGTTAAGCATGGTAGGGTTAAGCAGGGTTAGGGTTAAGCAGGGTTAGGGTTAAGCAGGGTTAAGCAGGGTTAGGGTTAGGGTTAAGCAGGGTTAGGGTTAGGGTTAAGCAGGGTTAGGGTTAGGGTTAAGCAGGGTTAGGGTTAGGGTTAAGCAGGGTTAGGGTTAGGGTTAAGCAGGGTTAGGGTTAGGGTTAAGCATGGTTAGGGTTAGGGTTAAGCAGGGTTAGGGTTAGGGTTAAGCAGGGTTAGGGTTAGGGTTAAGCAGGGTTAGGGTTAAGCAGAGTTAGGGTTAAGCAGGGTTAGGGTTAAGCATGGTTAGGGTTAGGGTTAAGCAGGGCCTCCTGTCTCGCTGCCTTCCTCTGCACAGCCATGGATGTTTGTCCCCTCATCCTCTATTCTAACATCCCTCCTTTCTTTTCCTGGGATCTCTCTCCTGTTCCTCTTCCTCCTTCTCCTCTTTTCCTGGGATCTCTCTCCTGTTCCTCTTCCTCCTTCTCCTCTTCTTCCTGGGAGCTGCTAGCAGGCATACTGAAGCTAACTTCCTGTTTGCGTTCTGGTCCTAATGACACCCGCCCCACTTCCCCTTTCCGTCACCATTTCCTCCCTCACACCAAAGGTAAGCCCCGCCCCCTCCTTAACCCCCCTCCCCCCGGCTCACCCATCTCCCCCCAAACATTACGACGCTCAACACCCCGAGAAGTTAGTTTTGGAAGGTGACAGTTTACAAGATGTATTCACAGTAGGCTTTCTAGAAAGCTGTTTCAGTGGTCAGATATTGTGCCAGTAAGCACCTTACCCTAACCAGTAAGTAGCTGTCTGCCTGGCAGTGACGCCAACATTGTTTTCTCTGTCCTGTGTGGCACTCTGGCTAACCCACCTGCCCCTCTGATTCTTCCAGACTCTTTCTACGTAGGTATGTCTGGGCCAGTGTGGTTGCTAACCCACCCCGTGGTCTTGGGTCTGTGCCTGTCTGAGGATGTGCCCTTGTTCAGTGTCTAACCTCAGTGCCTGCCTCCTTCCAGCACTTGCTCATTTCTCAGCCTGAGATTCTCCTAACAAACATATACATGTTTTTATGTTGTTTCCTCATGGGCATGTGAGTCTTACTGACTCCCTCACTTTCCCTTATTCAGATGAATAAGCCTTTCTGGAAATGACTACATCAAATTATTTTAGTTTTAAAAAACATATTGTTTCCTGTTGCATGCGTGCCATGTGTGTCTGGTGGCATGCTGGTCTCCTACCTGATGCTGTGTGACCCCACAAGACACTCCTCCTCGGCTCCCATAAGTCAGCTCACCATCCCTCCATCTGTCGGTCCATCCCTCCATCTGTCAGCTCACCATCCCTCCATCTGTCGGTCCATCCCTCCATCCTCACCTCTGAGACATTCGCTCATTCCCCATTGGAGGATTTATTCAACATTCTTCTTCTTCTGCCTCCGTGGTTCTCCTTCCTGTCTTCCTCTTCTTCTTGTGTGTTCTGCTTCCTGTCTTCCTCTTCTTCTTGTGTGTTCTGCTTCCTGTCTTCCTCTTCTTCTTGTGTGTTCTGCTTCCTGTCTTCCTCTTCTTCTTGTGTGTTCTGCTTCCTGTCTTCCTCTTCTTCTTGTGTGTTCTGCTTCCTGTCTTCCTCTTCTTCTTGTGTGTTCTGCTTCCTGTCTTCCTCTTCTTCTTGTGTGTTCTGCTTCCTGTCTTCCTCTTCTTCTTGTGTGTTCTGCTTCCTGTCTTCCTCTTCTCTTGTGTGTTCTGCTTCCTGTCTTCCTCTTCTTCTTGTGTGGAGGCACTGAGCCGTCGAGTGGCCGCAGCTCCCCCCTCTCTCGGCCCGCCACCCCGACCCTCTCTCTCAACACTAAACATTTCCACGTCCCAGGTAGGACATGGACTGGCCAAATGCTAATCTTTGCGCGCCTAAGAATCCATAATTCGCCCCCTTATGACCTTTTAAGTTTTTTGTTTTCTTAATTTGTTTTGTCCATCTCCCTCTCCACATCTCCCTCTCCCACATTCTCTCTCCCTCTCCACATCTCTCTCCCTCTCCACATCTCCCTCTCCACATTCTCTCTCTCCACATTTTTCTCTCTCCACATCTCCCTCTCCACATCTCTCCCTCTCCACATTCTCTCTCTCCACATCTCCCTCTCCACATCTCTCCCTCTCCACATCTCTCCCTCTCCACATCTCTCCCTCTCCACATCTCTCTCTCTCTCCACATCTCTCTCTCCACATCTCCCTCTCCACATCTCCCTCTCCACATCTCTCTCCCTCTCCACATCTCTCCCTCTCCACATCTCTCCCTCTCCACATCTTCTCTCTCCACATCTCCCTCTCCACATCTCCCTCTCCACATCTCTCTCCCTCTCCACAGTGTCTTTTGTTTTGTTGATGTTTTTTGGCCTCTTGCCTCTTCATCCTGGACAACTTCAGCTCTCTTCTTTACTCTCTCCATCTCCCTCCTTTCACATCACGCTCTGTCTTGCAGTAAACATTCCTCCCTCATCCGCCAGGACACGGATATCTCTCCTGTCATCCACACTTCACTTCTCCTTTTTCAACGGCAGATTTTCATTCTGTTCCATTATTGAGCTTTAGTTCTTTTGAACATCGAACTTGGATCTGGCATCTCTGTGTTCCGTTGAGCCTTATGTCCATGTCCCTGAGCCGTGGGAGATCACTGACCCCACCACTCACTCTCATCCACAGATCAGGGCATCAACATGTACAAGAAGCCTCCTATTTACAAGCAGCATGGTATGTCCTCTTACTCCCTAACCTAGCTGGATCAATTGGATAATTAAACACATCGATCACAAGATGAAATATCTATTGCTCTTAACAGGACATGTTCAATACTGTTTGTGTTGTACAGTGTTGGGAATGTCATGTGGGCATAATAAAAGGGAATTTAATGTAGTTTAAATTACATTATTGGTCCACATGTTTTGTGTGTTTTGGAGGGACTAACTGGTACAGCTAAATGTGATGTGTAATATGATGCAGGATGCATAGACGGTGTGCTTGTGAGTTCCTTATAGGTACATGCTAATCTTCTGATCCCATATTTGTTTGTTGTTGTGTGTGAACTTCAAACCATGTTAACATGGTTTATGACTGGTGTGTTCCCTACCCATGCTCCCATGTAAGTACTGTTTGAAGTCATCACCTCTGCTCTACTTAATTTCCTACTTCTACTCTCAGTGCAGTCCAAACAATAATAATAATAATAATGATGATAGTACGCTCCATAGGAACATTGTACTTTGAACAAACACATGGCTATGCTAATACGATGCTAACTAACTAATGTAGCTAGTCTTAATGCAGCCTCATCTCCTCACGTAGCTAGTTCTGCTTCCTGCCTCTCTTTCCTTCCTGTCTGACGCTGATCACATGGTTTTGACCCTAACCTATGAAAACACGGATGATTTGTGATATGCGAAGACAAATAATACTTTATCAAACAGATTCAAAGTTTTCTTCAGTGACATAACAGCTTTATTATACCTGAGTTCATGTCATCTGGTCTGTTGTTGAGTGGTTTGCCGGTCTTAAGACAACAGTGAAATTCTTACAAATTTTACTGAAATTTAAGTTCCTCTGCTAATTAAAATCTGACAGAAAATTGTGACTATTTTTTATTTTATAAACCGAACCAAAATAAAAATACCCCAAAATCAATCAGAGGTGTATCTGTTACCTGACTGGCAACCACCATGCTACTCCCACTGACGACCAATCACTGATGGACCAGTTCCCCCCAATCACCCAATCCAGATTCAGCTGCCATGGTAGCTCAGAGCAAGTCCGCTGATGACATCATCAAATCTGCCAAGTTCCCCGCTGCCCGAACCCCCCGCCCAGACGAAACGCCAAAGATCGAGACTGACTACTGGCCCTTGCCCTCCCTCGCTTGCTGCCCTAGGTAGGCTCCTCCCACTTCCTCCCACGGACACGCCCCTGGCGGACACACCAGGAAGTCTCTGCCTCACCAAACACCCTCTGTAGCACTGAACCCCACATGTAGCAGTTATCTTGCTTTGTCTTGTTAGCTCTCAGACAGACTTTTTCTGTAGGGATGCAAGCTGATTGGTGAAAAAAAGATTGGCTCCACACCAGTGAGAGAAACCTTCACTAAATCTTTATTTAGCAAAGGACAATTTCAAGGCTTGCTTACAAGCAACAATAACTCTGTAAAGATTTAAATCTCCATTTAATGTTTCAGCAAAATATTAATATAATAAATGTTAAGCCATTTATTCATGTAATTAATCTGTAGAACTATAAGCTAATAAGATCCACTGTTATAATGGCTCATTTCCAAAATAATAAATAGCATAAAATATGACATTATGACTTCAAACAGAACCCAGTTGTTTACCCTTCATATCATGCCTGTCAGGAGCTCCGACTGAGTTAGCTCACTGTGGACACGTGATCTGAAACATGCTGCTCTGGGAAGTCCCCTAGCACAGTGTTCCTCTGATCAGGACAACTCTACTCCCACATGGGATGGTAGGGTTCATTCATTCATTCTAGTTTGAATGGTTATCTAAGATTTAAACAATATCCAGGCCACAGATATGTGATCTCATTTTGAGCCCTGCTGGTTAAAATCATCCTCCTTCATGCTCCAATCAAATTAGTCAAAACGGGATCACGCTTTGGTAGCTATGATGATCGTGACCTTAACCAATCACCGATGCTCCTTACAGTCATATGACTGACCTTGTGTCGCTGCTTCCTGCTGGGCAGGGTCAGAGGGGCCGGGGCCAGTTGCGGGACGAGGAAGACGAGGAGTATCAGAAAAGACGTCAGATGCAGGAGGAACATCTCAGCAAGGTGGGAACATGAATATCATCATAACTAAAACGACCTGCCAGGCAACATGAATATTAATGTAGCCGGTGTGAATCGGTGAAACTCACTCCTCAAGTATGTAGCAGGCGCACCCGTGTCAACGAAGAGCTAGCTTTTCTTTGGCGTAGCTGGTAGTGGTCGCGCTTGGGAAGTCAGAGATAGGCGTGTTCGATTCTCAGTGAAGGATGAACAAGGTCCGGACAAACTCTGACAGAACTTGCAAGACCACGTCTGTTGCATACACAGACACAACGCACGAGGAGTACTAACAACCGCTACATAAACATAACATAAACAGTTCATACATGTCCTGGTGTCAGGAACATGAAGCTACTCCCACCTCCACCCATCCCACCTCCATCACTTCACCCATCCCACCTCCATCACTTCACCCATCCACCTCCATCACTTCACCCACCTCAACTCAATAAAAATTTGAAAGGTTTGAAAGATTCAAGGAATTTTTTTTTGTTCACATTATTTTTCCAAACCTTTTTTAACTTTTAGAAACTTTTTTACTTACAGGCACACCATGAATTGTGTTAGTCCCACCATTAAACAAGCAAGACAAACGTATTCTATCGTGTATGTATTCACATTGAAATTCAGACATTTGAGCCCCACGACTGTGTGGATTACTTAAATAGTGTTGCAAATGACCTAGACCCATGTCAGGCTCAGATAGCTGAGTAGTTAGGGAGTTGGGCTATTAATAAGAAGGTTGTTGGTTCGATTCCCGGCCGTGAAAAATTACGTTGTGTCCTTGGACAAGGCACTTCACCCTACTTGCCTTCCTTTACTTACTGTAAGTCGCTCTGGATAAGAGTGTCTGCTAAATGACTAAATGTAAGTGTAAATGTCAGAATGTCAAAATGCAAAAACAGCAACAATTGACATTTTGGGACAGGTCAAGTTCAGTTTGGGGATGGTTCATTTTGCACTTGGGGGCGGTACTGGGACGGGAAGGAAACAGTTAGTTGTAAGCCCTGCCTCCACTTTTTTGTGAATATCCATAAATATACACAACTATGGATCTGTTCTCTTCTCGTTTCTCTGCACAGATCCAGTCAGGCCTGGGGAAGCTGATTCTGAAAGAGGAGATGGAGAGAGAGAGGAACCGTGGTCGTCAGGGTCCCCCCAGCCCAGTGCTCAGACCCCCAGTACACCAACAGCAACACCGGTAACCCCTACCCTCACCCTGACCCTTTCTCCCCAATGGGAGCCGTCTCAAACGGGAACACAACACACATCCACATCTGGAGCTTGGTGTTTGTCTGACGTATCTGAAACATGTAACGCTACGTTTTTGTGGATTTTCTGAAAGCCTCTCCGCAATTTAGCCGACTTTCTTTAGGAGAAATGGTCGGAAAAGTCTTCATGTGTTCCTCATGTGTTGCTCAGATCCCTCAGATCACAGGTGTTGCCTCATGTGTTCCTCATGTGTTCCTCATGTGTTCCTCATGTGATCCTCATGTGTTCCTCATGTGATCCTCATGTGTTCCTCATGTGATCCTCATGTTTTCCTCATGTGATCCTCATGTGATCCTCATGTGATCCTCATGTGATCCTCATAGTGATCCTCATGTGATCCTCATGTGATCCTCATGTGATCCTCATGTGTTCCTCATGTGATCCTCATGTGATCCTCATGTGGTTGCTTCAGATCACAGTGTTCCTCATGTGTTCCCTCAGATCACAGGTGTTCCTCATGTGTTTTCTCAGATCCCTCAGATCACAGGCTGTTCCTCATGTGTTCCTCATGTGATTCCTCATGTGTTTCTCAGATCCCTCAGATCCTAGCTCGCCCACCTGCAGAGCGTCCTCCTTGCCAGGCTACGGTCGCAACGGACTTCGCACCGGTAAGCTCACTGCATTCCTATCACCCAACATAGACCTCCCATAGACCACCTTAAACCACTATAGACCATAAATCACCTCTGACCACCTTAAACAAATCAGACTTCCATAAACCACCATGAACCACCATGAACCCTTGAGATTCTGTGATTCCAGGAAAGTGCATGTGTCTGTAGCAGCACCCAGAAGGCAGGTGGACTCTGATGTTACTAACCCTGGTGCTTCTGCACGTCCACAGCCCCAGTCCTCTGAGTTCAGCCAGTACAACAGCTCTGGAGATGTCTCTGGAGACAGGAGAGGTAAACACTGCACCCAGGATGTGGACACTGTGTCTGCTGTGATGATCACAATTTTTCCCAGGTCTGTCTGACAGCCTCCTCCTACTTTTCTCTTCCAGACTTTAAGGTATGTGAGACACGTTCTGCCGCTGCCTGTACCTGCTCGTGTATGCACCTGAGGCTGCCTGTACTGTGTGCCCCCCTGTCCTGAGGTCCCTTTGTCCTGCCCCGCCTGGCTCCTGTCTGTCTCAGGGTGTGCTGGGTGGAGCCACCTCCACACCCCTGACTCTCAGCTCCAAACCTTCACTAAAACTAGTAGCACTGTAGCCATCCGGTCAAGTTGAACCCCTGTTCAATCCAACCAGCGGCCATGACTGAAACTGAGAAATATTTTCATATGAACGGCAAGAAGCAACACATAATGAATTTGTGAAGTTCATTTCTACTTTATACGCGAGGATCTAAACTACATTGACACAAACCAAGCTTTTCGGTTAGGATTGTTTCTTGCCGTTGACTAATAATATCTCAGGATGTCACCTGACTGGATTGAACAGAACTTCATTTTTTTTTAGCTTGTCATGAATTTTGATTTTCCCCATCACGTGTGTGCTCTGCTCTTTAGCTCATCCGTGATGGTCCGGGTCCACTAGCCACGGATGGACAGAGGAGTGTCCATGCCTAATATGTTGGATCTAAAAGCAAGTATTATTTATATATTGTCACCTTTGGTTTACACTGCTTCCACCTCTGCCACTGTGCTTTTTAAGGTAATTTTCCTTCATTTATGAATAATTTATTTTATTCATTTATTTAAGAAATATATATAAGTATTTCTGCTAAGGATTTTGCCCCTGCTTCGGTCGAATAGGAACCTGCTAGTTCTTACAGACACACACACACGATGCAGAGTAGTGTAGGACCTTCCAAGCCGTAGCCTGTGCTGTTAACCCCCAGTCTGCACTGCATGAGCTGCACTGATGACCTTTCATCTGAAACTGTGATGTGAAAGGTCAAGCTTTATCACTGAAACCTGTCCTGTCCATCTGGGTCTGCAGGGGCGATTCTAGGATCAGACCTTTGGGGGGCTCAGCCCCCAATGAGAATGTGACATGAATACAGTGCCTTGCAAAAGTGTTAAACCCCCTTGCTAATATAAATCCCTAATTTCACTGGATAACAAGTAATACATTTATGTATTATTATGCAAAATATTGAATGAATGGAAAAAAATAAGGATGTCCCTTTCTTCATGAACTACCAGCATCAAATGATAATAAACAATATTTTTTAAATGTTTTTATTATTATTTTTAGGGGTGCTGAGATTAAATGTAGGGGTGCTTGAGCAAACCTAAAAAGGGTCTAAAACCGCCACTGTGGGTCTGTATTGCAGACTCACCCAGTGACAGGATGGTGTGACGTCAGTGGCTTTGATCCAACAGCACGATGTAGTGTTGGGCTTGCCCCTCATGCATGCTCCTCTCCTTCACCTATCGTCTGTGTCTGCACACACACACACACCGTACACTCCTCTTCACGTTAGTGTGTGTGTGTGTGTACATGCCCCTGTGGGTAGCATGTTTCCCGTGGTCCTGCATAGCCCCTCCTGTAACTGCTCCATCCCTCCCTGTAAAGGTGTACCCATACGAAATGCTCACTATCACCAACAGAGGGCGTGTGAAACTCCCCAGGGATATCGACAGGACCAGACTTGAGGTAAACCTTGTGAGTGTGTGTGAGTGTGTGTGGGGGGGGTTATGTGTGCGTTTGTGTGTGTGTGACATATAGCAACATAGTTTCTTTTGCAGTTTCACCTATTCTAGTTTGTTATTTGACATGTTTTATTTGAAGTTCATCCAACAACAGTTTCTAAGAACCTGCGGATGAATATGTAAACAGGATAGCAAAGAGTTGACTGAAGCAGTAAAGCAGTCACTGTAAGTTACTCTGGAGATTAATGCTTGCTGCTTTTAAACAGCATTTAAAAACTGACATGCTCTCTGCTCTCCTGTGCTCCTCCCGGTCGTGTCCCGGTCTCCTACCCTCCTGGTACCGGCCATCAGCGCCACCTAGCTCCTGAGTTGTTCTTCGAGATCTTTGGGATGGAGATTCAGGAGTTCGACAGACTTCCTCTATGGAAGCGCAACGACATGAAGAAGAAAGCCAGACTGTTTTAGACACGGCAGAGACAGCCAGGCTAGGATGGTGTTTTAACTGGAAACCTTGTTAGTCCAGCACGGTCCCTGCATGTTTTAATTTATCAATCACTCCTTTTATGTACATACATGTAGATCTGTCTCTGGTTTGTTTGCTTTTGAGAGTTACACACTATGAATGAGTTTCCTCTTTTTGCCTCAACAAAGGAGTCATAATTTTCCCCCTGACACCTGATGCTAGATTTTAGTTGTGTTTAACCTCATAATGACAGAGTAGAATGATGAGAAATTTAGAAATGTGTATGTATTTCTCAGAATAAGTAATCACCCCTTTGTATATTTATCTTTCACCTAAAAAAGAAGTATTTCACCAATTTAAAAAAGAATTATATCGCCTGTCCTGTTTGTCATCGCCCCTGACAACTTGACTGGTCGTCATCCAGTCTTTTTCATTGATTCCTCCTTTTCCAAACTATAATAATATATTTACTAACCTGAGTTGTTTCTACTCAAATCTATTAAATTAGCAATTTTCTGTACATGTCAGTACACAGTAACGTTGCTGTAGGAAACAGATGATGTCACAGATGATGTCACAGGTCAGTTCCCCAGAACTTTGACTCCAGCTGCCTCAGGAGGAGCGGAGCACAAGTTCACTAAACACAGAAAACAACCCCTGCAGAAAACAACCCCTGCAGAAAACAACCCCTGCAGAAAACAACCCCTGCAGAAAACAACCCCTGCAGAAAACAACCCCTGCAGAAAACAACCCCTGCAGAAAACAACACCTGCAGAAAACAATATCTGCAGCGTATAAAGGAAAACAACACGAGGATTTCCCAGTGTTGGATCTGTGGCAAACCAATAGGACCCCAATGCTACCAGCTGTCTGGAGAAACTGAATACAGTCAGGTTAGAATACAAACTAATCAGTATTGTAAATGTGATTGCGAAATATCCCTTTAAAGCTCTGTAATCCAAGCACATGATGCAGTATGTCTGAGTAGCTAGACTGTGTCACAATCCATATAAGAGCTCTGTCCTGTTTGAGATATCTCAAAATGATAATCAGTTTTAAGATGTCAATTGAAAGTTATAGCATATTCTGCCCTACGCCTCAACGGAGACGCCGTGAGTTGCAGAAGCACTAACCCTGTGTTCCTGCTTGTGTGTTTAGAGTTCCTGTTCGAGCCGTGTGTATTCAGACGTCAACCCAGTCAGAAACGCGTGTTGTAACCTACTGGAGCCGTTCAGGCGCCTCTCGATAGCGAGGCTGTACATCCCGTCACTGTTAAGCTCAAATAGACTTTTTGTGCTGGAAGACATTTGTCTGGACACGTACAGTTTCTGCTGTCCAAATAACATTGTGTATACGTACGGTCAGAGGCTCCAGAACGAATCAAATTGGTGGGCATTTGTTTTCACAAGGGGGACACTCATTTACAAAGCATGTATGAGAGTCAAAATAAGAGCAGACCTACATATTCTGCAGGAAAATGTAGCCATCTTGATATTTAATTTATAGCCAATGCCAGTATTAAAGGAATATATTGTAGAGGAGATGGAATAATTGAGTCTGGACAACTTTTCTCTTTTGGCACACAAACTTGTGTGTTGTTGAATTCGCATTTTGCGCATAATTGCAAACTTCACTTAAGTTTTAAACCAAGCAGGCTAATAAGAAAGGTATTATGACAGCCCCCCCCCCCCCGGAGCCTAGCCTGCGTAGATACATACGCTGATGGTCACTTTGTCTTTGATTACTCAAATACATTTAGCCGTGAAAGCGAACAGTTTGGCTCCCGTGGTGGTGTTAAACATGTGATAAACGCAAATTAAATGAATGGATGTGTTGGGGGCGCAATTATATTTGAGCTATGCAAGTTGCCTCATCAGAATGTTCAGGCTGCTCAGTACTTTAGTTGTTAGGAGCCAATAACGATGTGTGTTAGGGTTGTGCTGTTGGGTGATATAATACCAGAATACTAATAACAGTTCTAGATTTGGATTTCTTAGTCCAGTTTGCAAAGGTCAACCCGAACTTGACACCCCCTGATGCCATGTTCTTGCTGCGGGGTGTTTAAAGATTATACAACACATTTCCACAGAATGTTCCACTGATAAATTCCATCTGATTTCAATAAATGTGACAATTTAAATCTAATTGTTAAAATTCTACTTTGTATAGTTGTAACCATTTAGTTTAAATTTGAGATATTTAAATCAGTTCTGTTGGACATTTGTCATGTAGCCTAATATGTTATTTTAATTTTATTAAAGAGCACCCTTATCTCCACTCCACAACTGAATATCTATAGTTTTATTAATTTCAAAATTGAAACATTTATGTATGTATCATTCAGAAGTGGAATTAAGGGTTTTACAAATCAAAAGGATTGGAAACAAGTAGAGACTTACTGATCTGTCTTGTTGATTTGTTAGCTGGACAGACCCCCCCCCCGCCCCTCCTCATCTGGTACTTTTTTAATCTACACCTTCTGGAGTTTCGGTCCAACATGCAATACAGTACATCTATGTCTACATATCACTTTGAATAAACCTACATTTGAGAAACATGTTTGCAGACTACTCTCTGGATCTTACGGTTTCTGGATTTCACATTCAGTGCACAAGTTCTGGGCTGGTCATCATGTTTATTTAGGTTGTAAATGGCAGGAGGAGCATGAGCACAGAGAGGGGTCAGCTCTACAGCCTGGACCCATCCTGCAGCGCTCCCATCTCAAGGTCACCATCCCCATCCTGCAGCGCTCCCATCTCAAGGTCACCATCCCCATCCTGCAGCGCTCCCATCTCAAGGTCACCATCCCCATCCTGCAGCGCTCCCATCTCAAGGTCACCATCCCCATCCTGCAGCGCTCCCATCTCAAGGTCACCATCCCCATCCTGCAGCGCTCCCATCTCAAGGTCACCATCCCCATCCTGCAGCGCTCCCATCTCAAGGTCACCATCCCCATCCTGCAGCGCTCCCATCTCTAGGAACAGGTAAACATGATAGCTTTACATCCAGAAATAAAACAAGAAATAATTGTAAATAAAAATAATTGTATAAATCAAATAAAACACTACTCCAGCTATGTAAACTGGAAGAAGAGTACCTTTTAAACGCAGGTAGGTGATCACGTTGAGTAAATGCATAAAGTAGGAGCCTGAAACAGGAACTCCATCAACAGGATGAAGGATACATAAACGACATGTTGGTTTTGTCCAGTTTAACACTATTATGGTATCCAGTTAATGTGGATCAGATTTGAACCATGATCAGTATTTGTGAATTGAGAGTAGATTAAAGCAGAGTACAGTAGAGATTTCCCATCTCTGATGACAACAATACTGTTTAATGTATCTGGTCCCTCTAACAGAACAATTGGCCCCAGCTTGGCCCCCCCAGTCGAAAGGGTGTAGAGCCTCCTCTGACCAGCGCGACCCAGAGACTCACCCAGGTCGTTGCTGCGGTGACGAGTCACCCTGTCTTGGCGTTTCCCCAGCAACGCTCCATGTCGCACAGTCAGCGTTCTGTGTGTGTCTTCGGACGAGCGTTAAACGTGAAATATTAAAACAGTATATTTATTGTTTGAATCATTGTCATTTCTACATAATTATATAGTAAGTTCAAGTTATTCATTTAATATCGAAATGTCCTCCAGGATTAATAAAGTGAATTTTATTTAACTAAAAATGTAATCATAGGCCTATCTCTCTATAAATCCTTTAGCCTAAATACATATAATATAGGCCTACATACAATATATACAGTCAAATAAAAAGGTATACACTGCCAATATTTTACAAAAGTAAACAAAATGTCTTGACTATGACTGAGCCCAAATGAATGATGTTGAGCTCACAAGGTCCCAGCAGATATCCAGCGCTGTTAAGGGTCCAGCCTCTCTTCTCCTGGGGACAGAACATCACACCTCACTGGGCTGTACAACACTCACATCCTACATTTAATTCATTTAGCAGACACTTTATCCCGAGCCAAATACAAAGAGTTCATGTTGAAAGTGCAGCGGTAAATCCAGGATCAGAAGGGCATAGTTGTGACAGTATTGTGTCAGCATGTTGATACCAGGACAGTTCTTAAAGATCCTGTAAAGTGGAATTGAAAACGAGTTTTAAGTTCACCACACCACAGAAGAATTTGTTATTAACTACCCATCCAAATTCGAATGAAAAAAAACACTGACAAGTATGTTAAATTAGGCTTTGAAATCGTGAGAAAATCAGCAGTCTTCTCTGCTTGAGACTGGGGGGGCGTGTCGCCTATAGGAGCTGAAGCTCCGCCCCCTCGCTGTAAGGCGCCGCCTCTCTAACCCTACCTACAACCCAGATAATGGACGCTACGTCAAGCTGAACAAAACAGTATAATATGGCTCTTCACAAAATCAATCCACCTATTTTTCCTTTCTTCATCAATAGGGAAATTAAATAGCGTTGCAGCGCAGCTGAAGTTCTTGCATCCAGGGAAGATGCAGTTGCGGGTGGAGGGAGACATCCTGAAGCTAGCTAGCTGATGTAGGCTACAATAACAGTACAGCAGAAGGAGCCATTCAGTGATCTGACGTGGATCGGTCAAAGTGACGTAGATCGAAAGAAAATTGGCTCCGCCCATTAAAACATAATCTGAAAACGGAAGAGAAACTGTTCAACGGTCTACTCCACATTTCAGTGCGACAAAGTTTTCGCGCTTTGCACATGCTTTCAGGAACTCATTTCACATGTAGGCTATATAATGTACTGAGAAGCAAATCATGGAATTTGCTTTACAGGATCTTTAACAGCTTTTACTTTTTGGGACCAGTGATGCACAAGATTTTAAGCTTGTAGAAAATATATATAATAATCAATCAAGTACTTAAAAAAAAAAAAAAATGTTATGCTCTAGTTAGGCTGTTTCCCAGTTCTGATGTCAAGTGAAAAAAACAAAAAAAAAATGTGTGCACAGTTACGGATTTGACCGTCAACATTCTCACCATGTGGGTTATCCCTCGACACGCTGCCAGTTGCCCAGACAGTAAGATAGAGATACAGACAACAGCATAACTGCTTTGCATCTGCAAATGGAGAAACACGTGTTTGTGTATTATAAACAAAATATCCTGCCGTTTCCATGAAGTGAGAAATACAAGATCCGTTTTAGATTTTGGATCTGGATCAAGATCTGGTTGTGTAACACTTCGTTGAGTCTGATTGGTTGGCCAGTCAGATTGGCTTCAGTGCTTGTTCATTGTGCCTTTGTGATAATAAACACTATGCCTACTTCAAGTTTCAGTTCGTTAATCTTTTTTGCATTCAATGCAAAGTGCAGTCCTCAGACAGAAAGTACAGTAAAAATAGCATAGACATAGTCCTATAGGTTTGAACATAATTGTACATAGTTGAAATATTAAACATAGTAGAAATCAGATATGCTGTGTATCTGAAATATTTGGCCAATTACATAAATCCCTATAAGTTAACTGACAAATCACATACAGTTCCTCAGCTATGTAAATAAGTGTGAAATCTTAATCCCATACCTTGCAGTTGTTTTCCCGCTCTGATCAGTGCAAAACAAGACACAGGATTTCTTCAATTGCGAGGCAGCAGGTTTGTTAAATACGTCTGTAGTTCAGGCGTGCAGTCTCCTCTCACGTCGCAGGACGCCGTGTTGGGCTACCTCCCCCAGACGGCTGTTTAGCATCATGAAAGATAATTCCTGGTGATTAATGCTGTAATTACAGCGGTGTGGAGGGAAACTCGGAGCCAGGTCAGCTGCAGCGAGAATATCATCTGATATCATCTGAGGGGAGGTTGTGATGGGGGTCATTAATGATTACTGTTGATGATGATTATTGTTGTCAATTACCTTTAACAGCCGTAATCTTAAGTATACATGTATACACATAGTAGATGCATCTACTATGGTAATCTTACCATACTATCTAGCTACATAACCATACTAACTAGCTACCTAACCTATAAACTAGCTAACGTTACACTACCAAAATAACTAGCTCCACAGGCTATGGCTTACATAACCTTACTTTTTTGTAACCTTACTAACTAGTAAACTAGCTATGTAACCTTACTAACTAGCTACAGTAAACTAGCTATGTAACCATACTGTACTAACTAGCTACAGTAAACTAGCTATGTAACCATACTAACAAGTCTAGCTTTATTGTGACAATACTATCTTGGTTACACAAAGAGAGATTAAAAAAAATACCAGACTACAACTACATAACAAGCGTGTGGTAAGAGCTGATCTTCAGTGGAGGTCTTTATTATTTTTACTTTTTGAGAGCGCTCTCTTATTGTAGGCTATATGACGGTCCTGTTCATCAGAGTTGCATGCGTCTCACGGCTGCTGTAGGATGCTGTTCCAGGGTCTGTGACCCCTCAGCGCAGGGAGGACCTTCTGTCCAAGCAGCCTTCTCATATTTATGCAGCAAAATAATCTTAACTATATTTCTGTTCCAGCCTCCTCTTCAGTATCTAACCCAATCTATGCTATTAGCTTTAAGTGATCAATTATAAATCACAAATACTTCCTTCCATTTGTGCCCTCCTCAAAGTGACTGTGTGAAGGTGTGACCTGCCTCAGGGTCCACTTCAGATGTTTGAATCGAGCGAAGGAAGTCTTTGTGGGTTCAGGCTGTAGTGTAGAAGTGGACCAGTTCCCCTGTCCCTCTCCCCCCTGTCCCCCCCTGTCCCTCTCCCCCCGGCCCCCCCTGTCCCTCTCCCCCCCGGCCCCCCCTGTCCCTCTCCCCCCGGCCCCCCCTGTCCCTCTCCCCCCCGGGCCCCCACTGTCCCTCTCCCCCCGGCCCCCCCTGTCCCTCTCTCCCCCCCCTCCCCTCCCTCCCAGATGAATTGGTCATGGTGGTCAGGTACAAATGGCTGAGAGGAGGTGGGTGAAATGATCCCGTAATTATATCTGAGCCATTAGATACATTAGAGGAGGAACGGTAATGGTTTCATATGTTTAGAGAGATCAGATTATAGACTAGATGGTATTAAACCAAGTTTGGGTTCACATGGGTTGTGTTTGAGCTGGCAGTGATAGAGAATGTTGCAATACAAAACTATCTGATTCCATCACATATGTTGGTAACAGCTGTGTCTGAAAAGAACATTTTGAATACAAATTTGTTCAGAATGTTCTGTAAAGAACATTTAGAACACAAAACGAACCTAAATCAGAACAGTGAGAGAAAGTGAGCTTGCGGGACCTTTGACCTTCTGGAGGAAAGAGACGCTGAGGTAATGTTCTGGTCAGTTTGAACCCTTTATGGTTTACAGTGGTTAGTGTGCTTCCGAGAAAAGGTCCAACTCCGAACTGAAAATGTTTCTGAACTGCTTTTATTGAAACTGTCTTGACTGACAATAATGTAGATTTTTTCCCAGAACATTCATCATCACCAGTCCCAACAATGTAGTAATATGATATATGTTGATTTTAATTCATTTTTAGTAACAAAATGTATGTATTTTTAATTTTAATTAGGTTCAGTAGCAAAGCATTAATCTGATTCTAATATCGGTTCACTGAGGAATGTCAAGTACAAATCCTCACAAACAACTACATGTGATCGTGTTCAAAGATAACAGCAGCCCAGGCGGGCAGCAGGCGGGCAGCAGGCGGAGGTGGAGGAGGCGCCCGGCTAGTTACACAGATCCGTGGTGCAGCAGCTTCGCTCCACCTGGGGCGGGATGGCGCTGTTACACTCGCGCTCCGTCGCACATTTTAAAACCTCACCGTCTGGAAAGGGAATCAAACCCATTATCACTCAGGAGCAGGAAGAGGCATGGAGGAGCAGGGAGAGGCATGGAGGAGCAGGGAGAGGCATGGAGGAGCAGGGAGAGGCATGGAGGAACAGGGAGAGGCATGGAGGAGTAAGGATGCGTATGGAGGAGCTGATTACATGATGAAAGTGATCTAAGACACACTTAGAGGTGAGGTGCTACATGAGTGAACACCGTAAACGAAAGTCATTTATCAAGTCTAGTGTAACAGTTTCAATCCACGTTACGTGTTACAACAAATAAAATACTGGTGAAAATACATTAATTAATTAATATAGCAATTTTATGCATTTAGCATATTCTTTGATTCATTTATCGATTAATACCTTGATTGATTCATATATGTTTTTAAACGGTTTAGGAAAGAGGCGGTATCTCACAAGCTGGCGGGTGCATCTTAATTTTGGCGCAGTAAGTGAAAATCCCTCCACATTCCTCCTCCGTCACCTCTGACTTGGCACAGGACGGCTGGTCCGGGTGGATGCTGGTGCAGGTGTGACATCTCAGCGCCTGCGCAGCTGGAGCACAAATCTGGGATAAATCCAGTTCCCTAGCGACCATACATGGAACCTGCTTCTTTAAAGATCATCCCTATGGTAACATCACAGACCACAAAACAGAACTACAATATTCTTTCATTGAGGTAAGTAATGTATCTGTAATACGTTAATACAAGGAATATATTGGATGAACCTGGACCCCGAACAGACTAAGCCTTGTAGTGTGTACTTTGGTTTAATGAGATATCAACTACGTTTCTTTAGATACAGAGACACAGTCGCAGCTATCTAGCCTGTGTAAAAAAAAAAAAAAACTTTAAGAATATGTACATAAATTCAACATGATAATCTTACCACAGAATGTTGCTATGAGCACAGTCAGGGTCAGGGTGAAGGAAGTCATTGCTCTGAAAAGAATAACAGAAACATTCCTACAATTCATTTTCGAAAAGACCAATTGGTGTCACACAAGAAACGTACTTAAAATATAAACATTATGTCTGATCTACTCCTAAGAGATGAACTAATGAGAAACACAAATACAAGAACACTAAGATCAGGAGTTCCTACCTTGGTGTCACCTTGTCATCCAACAAGTATCAGGGACAAACGGAAAACTGACATTTATAGTGAAATCATATCACCCCCACCTCTCTCTCTCTCTCAACCTCACCAGTTATCTCACACGTATCACCTGTCCACTGTGCCCCAGGCAGGGGGAGACGGGAACATGCCATGTCCCAGGTGAGCTTCTTAAGGTGGGTCAGAGTTAGAGGCCTTCAATAGTGGAATTATTTGTTCATAATTGTTTGACATACACCTCAAAGTTCTCTAGCATCATACTAGCTTATGTTACCTGCCTACTCGACACAAACATCAATGATAGACTCTGTAACAATGGCTTATATCTGCATTGACTTGTACAAGCTTTCTTCCCTCAATTAAATTTGTCCTGGAAAAATGAACCAACCACCGCGCTTGTGGAGCTAGCAACCATGGCGCTAATGTTTAACAATGAGATTTGAATTTAAGATGCATTAAATTAATCAAGTAGATTTCTGATTTCAGTCATGAAACACCCAGCAATATTTCCAGTATTCAAAACTTTTAAGAAACCAGTGCAGGAAGTTAATATATTCTGTAATTTTCCAGAATAACACAGATGTAGGAGTACCTTAAACTATCTGAAAAGTCAGTAATCTGATAGTTTGTGTACTGCAGTTTTTGAGGTCTGCTATTGTCCGAGGACAATACAGAGAAACTGAAGCTTCCCTCCAGCTGTTCAGGAAGTGGCAGACCCGCCTGGAGGGAGATACTGATAATACCGTCCCAGTCAACAGATCCTTGGTGGGGGAATGTTGGATAAATATGCCCATAAACAGTCAACATCTACAATACAATGACTGTATTTTCCAATGGTATTGCTCTTGCCAGTAAACTATACCACAGATTTACACATTTAATCAGAAATGTTCCCAATAAAGATTCCTTTAAAAATAAAAGAGGCAAAACTTAAAGCAGAAGTTGAGTACAACAAAAGTTATGTTTAACCAAAGGCAGTTTTTATTGCAGTTTTTAAATGACATGATTTCTCTCAAGCTCCAAATCCCCTTTCAAGACAGAGAATAACACGTCATCGTGACCATGAAGAAATCATAAGCAACAGAAAAATAGTACACCGACTATTCTCTCAAACCCTGTGGCCAGGCTAGCAGAGGACAGAGTAGGAGAGAGTCTCTGGTTGTAACACACTAGAACAGTTTTGTTCAACAACCAAGACTGTATTTCTTCACAGTTTCAGCCATAACCTGTAAACCTGGATACAGGCTGTGACTGGACTGTCATGCTGTGCCAGCATAGGAGACACTATTACAATCATTCAGTTACTCTCCTTATCGTCCCTCTCCACCAGAATCATATGAATCCTTTCCCTCTTGGTTGACTCTACCAGTCATAATGTAGTAACAGTCCAGAATGATGTTTGTTCTGAATGATCTCACAGACACACACACACTAGACACACACACACTAGCTCCAGTTGATGCCACAGTTGGCTGAGGACACCCTGGTTCTACCGACAGACTGATCTGACAAAAGACAAATGGACCGACAGGTTAATACAGTTCCCCAACCCTAGCAAGGTTAACATGTGTTGGTCAGAGGATGGATACAGGATGTAATGGCTCGAGAGAGAGAGAGAGAGAGAGAGAGGAGAGAGAGAGAGAGAGAGAGAGAGAGGAGAGAGAGAGAGAGAGAGAGAGAGAGAGAGGGAGAAAGGAGGGGCGTGTTAGGTAGACATAGAGTGTCTGCTCAGCCTGAACCACAGCAAGCAGCTCCTGGGCATGCCAGAGGATCCAGCAACACTAAACACAACGTTGGGGCAACTCTGCAGCTCTACTACGGGAAGGTTGACACACATGGAGTCCCAACACACCAGAGTCCCTCAGTCAGGGATGGCAGCCCTCTGTCAGTCTGGACAGGAGGTCAGACGGGGGCTCAGTCTGAGCCTTCAGGGCCGCTTCTGGAGCCGAGGTGGAGAGAGGAGTGGATCTCGGAGAATCGAACTGTAGAACGTCCTGTTCTCCCAGCAGCAGTCTTGTTTGTCATGGAGATTGGAGCTGACAGTGTCTGGACGGGTCCTCTAGCGCCCCCTAGCTGGGGCGAGAGGGCAGGGCTGTTCTCAGTGCTGATGTGGGACCAGGCACTCGCTTGAGCGCAGGCTTGAGCGCAGGCTGGAGAGAGACTTGCAGCCAGGCAGAGAGACCAGCGAGCCACGTAGACCCTCCAGGGAGGGAGGGAAAGTCCTCATCTGGGAGAGAGACAGGGAGCACCTGTCAACACCTGACCTTCATAGAGATGGTTACATCTGACACACTTTAAACTGATCTTATCCTTCCTGTGTGTGTGTGTGAGAGTGGGGTGAGAGAGAGAGAGGAGAGAGAGAGAGAGAGAGAGACGAGGAGAGAGAGAGAGAGAGAACAAGAGAGAGCTCTGACACACTTTAAACTGATCTTATCCTTCCTGTGTGTGTGTGTGTGTGAGAGAGAGAGAGAGAGAGAGAGCTACCTGCGGTGCCCCATGTTCTCTGGTTGTGTTTGTGTTCTGCCTGCTGGGAGTCGGAGTCCAGGCTGATCTCCACCGACAGCAGCTCCGGGCTGGGAGGGCTCCTCCTGCTGCGGAGGCAGAGGCACGGCAACCACGCTCACCATGGTTGGCACGGCAACCACGCTCACCACGGTTGGCACGGCAACCACGCTCACCACGGTTGGCACGGCAACCACACTCAACATGACAGACCAGAAAATGATATGCTGTACCTGTGGAACAACTTCCCCTCTTCATGGTTGTTGAAGGGCTGAAGCACTGGCCATTGGTTGACCAGAGGGATTGACAGGTTTTTGGACAAATGGTTGGAGTCACATGGAATCAGGCTCGTCCTGCAAACACAAGAGCAGCGATTAGAGGTGGCTGCATCCACATGGTTATGTCATGTGACAATGTTTGCACTGACAGCATGTGTGTGTTATGCATGTGTGTTAACATGTGAGTGCTTGTGTCAACATTTGTTTTTCAGTGCATCAGTGTGTGTGTGTGTCAGTGTGTGTGTGTCCTCACAGCTGCTCCTGCAGCTCCAGTATGATGGCCTCCAGCTCTCTCCTCTCCTGCAGGCTGTGCTGCTGCAGCCTGTCCAGACGATGCGCTCAGCCTGCGGGCCTCCGCCTCTGCCCTCTCCAGCTGGCTCTCCCGCAGACGCACCAGCTCCTCCAGGTAGCCCTGCACGCCACACCACCCCCACGTCAGCACTGCTGGGGAGCTGGGGCCAAACTGGGGCGGATACACACTCACGCTGACCACCCAGGGGATAGTATGCTAGTACTAGATCTACTCGGTACAGACTTATTCTGTATAAGATCTACTCTGTACAGACTTATTCTGGACATAGAGCTACTCGGCAGACTTGTAGCAAGACCATGTTGGCCGTCCAGCTTCTGTGTATAGACTACTCCTGGGACCAAGATGGCCGCCCACCTTCTGAGCATAGACAATCTTGAACCTCTGCTCCATCTTGCGGCATTTGGTGCTCCAGCTCTCCTCATCCGTCACCAAGGGAACGTAGGGATGCTCTGGGGCGCTGTCGTCGCTGGTGCTGCTGTCAAGGCTACGCCTGTCATCCTCGTCACTCTGGTAGTCATAGCTACACACACATGTACACATCATAGTTTAGCATAACAGCCCTAACCTCTACTTCCTACTATTTGTCAATTTGGGAGAAAACGTCAGCTAAATTAAATAAACGAAAATGTTGGAGTGGTTTTTAAAATGTAATGTAGTTCCACCCCTGCTACCTGACTGGCTGCATGGTGGACAGTATGTCACATGTACAGCATCCTAGAACATCACTGAACCCTCCAACACTTGGATCCTGACAGTGATGTTCTACAGCGAGATTCACTAGACAGGTCACAACCCAGCAGCTTACTGACATTTAAATCAAGGATAATGTTTTGACAGATATCCCCATTGAACAACTGTCAACATGAGGCTGCATTTTTATCATTCTTTAGTTTGTTTCACACAGAGAATGGATCCCGTGTACTGTGTGTGAAATGAGGTCTAATTTCCTGTGGTACCTTTGATGACTGTGTATTGGCTGGTGTGTGGAGGGTTGCGTGCGCTACCTCTGGGTGAACTTCAGGTAGGGGGTGTAGTCAATCACAGATGATGATTTCCCATCCAGGGCCTCCCCTTTCAAGCAGAAACTGAGGCCAGAGAACATCATAGAACATTGGAAAACATCAGAGGGCTGCATCATCCAGGCCCCTGGGGAAGCCTGAGGTCATCCTGAAGATAATGCTTCCTGTCAGAGACTCATTCTTCCTGGAAAATAGCTCTATACCAGAAGGTACATTAGGAGCAGGTCTACCTGAAGTCTAGCTCTATACTAGAGGGTACATTAGGAGCAGGTCTACCTGAAGTCTAGCTCTATACTAGAGGGTACATTAGGAGCAGGTCTACCTGAAATCTAGCTCTATACTAGAGGGTACATTAGGAGCAGGTCTACCTGAAGTCTAGCTCCATACTAGAGGGTACATTAGGAGCAGGTCTACCTGAAGTCTAGCTCTATACTAGAGGGTACATTAGGAGCAGGTCTACCTGAAGTCTAGCTCTATACTAGAGGGTACATTAGGAGCAGGTCTACCTGAAGTCTAGGGCTCCAAGACCGATCAGCATCCCGGTCAGCACTGTGGCTTCTTCTCTCAACATGATGGCTCCCTCTGCATAGAACCTCCTGGAACACACACACACTTGGAACCTTTCTTTATAGTTGTGTTGCTGTGGTACGGTTGCATGGTGTCAGTGCTTCCTTCTCATGTGTTTGTTCATCCTGTTATGACCAGGAAGAATGCTATGGTGGTGAATGGATGTTCATGGTTGCTTGCGGTCATGTTGTGGTCTGCACAGGGTTAGCTACCGTGTGGTTCTGCTGTCCCTCAGAGCCGTGGCTATGTACTCAGACAGCCTCTTCTCCATTAGGGCCACCCGGACCCAGGCTCTACCCTGGAGCAGCACAGAAACACAGTCAGACACAGAAACTCCCAGTCAACACACAGAAACACACAAGTCAGACACAGAAACGCCCAGTCAACACACAGAAACACACAGGATGTTGTGGTCTTGCCTTGGCACGGGAGGAACTGATGTTCTCCATGTTCTCTATGCTGCTGATGCAGCTGTTGGGAACTTGCTACAGGCCAGACGGATGAAGTCCCAGTAGCTACGCTGTCCGTCAAACCAGCTTCCCGTCCCTGACAGAACACCACAGAGGTCAGGGGTCAAGATAGGGGTCAGGTTTAGTGGTCCGGACCAGGGGTCAGGTTGTTACCTTTGAAGCGATGGCTCAGGATGTGCTCCAAGATGGAGGCAAGGTTGATGAACTCCTCGGACGTGTCATCGATGGGCTCGGCCGTGCACTTCTCCAGCAGAGTCTTCACCGAGAACCTGAGGAGAGACGCTCACCATCAGCACCCTCAAGACGAGAAGACATGCAGGACATGGCCCCTGGGTCCAGCCTCAGCCTGAGTGGTTAAAGCGCTCTGCCCAGTGAGCCACCGGCTTGCCCTCTTTCTAAACGGAGCTCTGTAAGAACTAATACTCGAATGATGACCGTTTAGCGGCAGTTAGTGAGATGTGTGACGTCACCCCCTCAGGGGGAGCACAGTGATGCAGCTCTCAGCAATCCAGGTCCTCTGGACAGACGGCGCCCTGAGGGCGCTGTCTGACTAGACCTCGTAGACTAGGTTTGATATGGGATAGACTGTAAATGATTGTCCCTGTGAATGTTTCTTTGTGCTGACCTGTAATGGCACCACAGGACACAAGCTTCCATCCTGATATTTTATCTGTCCCTGGAGATTTCTTTTTCCAATATTACTTCCTTTGATGATACATATTTCATGAAGTCTTTTAACCACATGAACCCTTCCAAGTCTACCTTGTCCAGTCAGAGGAGCGATTCTGAGGAGTGAAACTTGACAAAGACAACATTCAAGATGTCTGTCTACACCTTCTAAAAAAGGCAGACTTCCTGGACACACACAGTACACATGGTACACACACACACATACTGCACACACACAGTACACATGGTACACACACACACACACACTGCACACACACAGTACACATGGTACACACCACACACACTGCACACACACAGTACACATGGTACACACACACACACATACTGCACACACACAGTACACATGGTACACACACACATACTGCACACACACAGTACACATGGTACACACACACACACTGCACACACACAGTACACATGGTACACACACACACATACTGCACTGATACTAACAGACCAGTATACACACAGTCTCCTGACGAACACTTGATGCTAACTATTGCTGGAGAACAGTCCCAGAGAGGCGTGATTTCATTCTCCATTGTTCAGAGGACAACAATGTCTCCTTCAGTCCCCGCGGCCTCGGGGGCCTGGCCAGCCTCAGGGCCTGGCCAGCCTCGGGGGCCTGGCCAGCCTCGGGGGCCTGGCCAGCTCTATCAGGACGCCTGGAGCATCACTCCCTGGGTTAACACTGGACCATTAGCAACCAAGGCTACTGCCGGTTGGTTATAATAATAATCGTGTATTTATTAAGGAGACACTTTTATCCTTGGTGACGTAGAAAGGGGGATCTGAACCTGCAACCACTTGATCTGTAGTCAACAGCTGTACCCCTGGGCGATAGGCCTACCCATGGTTTAGGGTTAAGGTTAGTGATGGCAGCTGACTTCCTGTCTGTGTTCGTTCTGAGGGTGTTGTCTGCTAAGATGCAGATAAAGACAATTTCTTAGGAATAAAACATTTCAATAAAAAAATCTAACTGTGGGTCTTCGATCTCTTATTTCTGCTAACACAGCAAAGTGTCTGCTTTACTTGTGAACAGCTTAAATACCTGCCTCTCTGTGTGTGTGTGTGTGTGTGTGTGTGTGTGCCCTGACTCCCCGGGGTTAGGGTTGTGCCTCTCTGTGTGTGTGTGCCCTGACTCCCCGGGTGCAGATATGTCCTTGCCCCTAGAAGGTTGTCGTCATAGCAACGGCACCATCCGTGAAGCGAAAATAAATCTAATCTTTCGAATTGAGGAAGTTTACCACAAAAGTCAAGTGGATGAGAGGGACTAAAATGAAACTGTAGATTGGCTACATCATGGCCATCAGTGTAAAGCCGCCCTAAACGCACCTTTTACTTCAACGAGAGGGTCGCTCGAGAAAAACCCTACCCAAGCCGTTTGTTACACTCACTAGTATGATCGGCTTTAAGGATGACGTCAGTTTTCATGGTGACTATTTTCTGTTGTGGAGCAGAAAATAGTGACGTTAAATTATGGGATATAATTCTGTCGCCTTAAAGATGACAAATATTTACAATTATTTCTAATGTCATGACAAACACGATTATGAACATACATCAGCTGCGTCTACAAGAACCTGCTAGCACGAAGGAATACCTGGCTAATGCTGTTGTAATAGTCTCGAGAATATCGGATATTCAACGCCTTACCTGCCAGACGGTTATGAGGTTTCTTGCGTTTCTACCGCCACGTTCCGAGACGAGGCTGTCTTCGAGACATCTACCGTAGCCATCGTTGCCTGCACACAGCCCGGCTCCATCCTGAGACGGTTCAGCGACCGGCCCGCTGCTTCGCATCCTGAATCACGGGAACCCCTCCCTTGCAAAACACTCTCTCATGCGTTCTCCGGTTCCCAGTGAAAACGCAAGAGGCGCATTCCGAAACCTGCTCGCTCTTTGCCTTCCAGTCCCGGCGCAGCCCCCAGGTACATATACACTACCAGTGACAATGGATAATATTATATCCAGTCCGCGCGACATGAAACCTGTCCTGTCACCCTTATCCCAGGTCTCAAGCCGTCTGGTTGACCCCGCCTCTGATGATGATGTTTTACATCATCATGACCTCACTGAATATGATGACGAGTAAGCAGCGTACTTTGGACCAGGGATGTGCACAGACATTTGGAGGGGCTATTGCTTCTAACATGAAAGAATAATTTTTTAAGGCGACAATTTCGAACATCTCCCTCATTTATGACCATGGGTGATCAGGAATCTATTTTCAGTCATATCAACATCGCCAACTCTCTGTCTCATTCATAACGTACTTACAAAAATCTTTATTCTGCCTTTCGAAACATTCGAGAAGAAAAGAGGGGAGAGAACAGAGAAGCCTAAAACAGAGTTAAGCAGAGCGGAGCACAGTCGAGTATAGTGCTCATCATCAATGATGCAAACATTTATTTATTTTCTAAAGTATGTGTTCAACCTTTAAACCTTTTTTTCGAAAATATTAATGAAACCTTTTAAAACCTTTTTTCGAAAATATTTTTGCAACTTTTCCAAACTTTTTTTCCAAAACATTTTTTCGAAAATATTTTTTCACACAGTGAAAGGAGAGGAGATCAGAGAAGCACCTGAACAGAGTTGAGTAAAGCAGAGCAGAGTACAATAGAGTACAGTAGTCATCAAGTAGGCTACTCATCAATGATGAAAACCGAAAATATTTTTTAACCTTTCGAAACTTTTTTTCCCAAAATATTCGTTCAACGTTCCTAAACCTTTTTAATATGAGGAGAGGGGAGAGGAGAACAGAGTAGAAATATCACTGATGTACTTCCACGAGTTGACCACTAGATGGGGCGCATGATTCGTGTTCCATTGTAATAGCAGTGCGACATCACTTTTCAGGTAAACGCCAAAATATACTTCCCGCTAAGTACGTGTACACATACGCTGAATGGCTGCCACACGTGTCCTGCATTCGTTTGGTGCGTACTGTGTGCACGTGGCCCCCGGCCATTCAAGCCGAAATATACTCCGGTTTCTTACAAAATTATAACGCAACACTTTTGTTTTTGCCCCCTTTTTTCATGAGCTGACTCAAAGATCTAAGACCTTTTCTATGTACACAAAAGGTTTATTTCTCTCAAATATTGTTCACAAATCTGTCTAAATCTGTGTTAGTGAGCACTTCTCCTTTGCCAAGATAATCCATCCACCTCACAGGTGTGGCATATCAAGATGCTGATTAGACCACAGGTGTGCCTTAGGCTGGCCACAATAAAAGGCCACTCTAAACTGTGCAGGTTAACTGGGGGCGGAGGCGGGGGAGGGGGGTTTGGTCCTGCTTCTTGCGCCGTCTGATGTCCGCCATCAGCGCCCTGCCGCCTCTTACTGCTGAAAGGTTTGCTACCCCGGTGGTTGGGTCTCCCCGGGACGATTCAGGGCCACTTCTGGATCACTCGGCAGACTGACTCGGTGGTTCCAGACCCTGATTCCTGTGGTTTTGGGGAGTATGAGAGATTTTGAGCTATTCCAAGGTATAGTTAGCGTCGGTAGAAGATTGGTGGGTCAAGTGGTTTAGCACAATGGGACATATTTCCCAGGACTCACCCGCCGACAAACCTAGGCCCTAGCCACTGGTAGAAGCTCTTGTAGGGAGTTCCAAGGCTCGATAGGAGCCTTACCTCCCTTCCGCCAGCACTCTCTTCAGCCCCCGCTGGGCAAGCTGTGACAGGGGCAGCTTGTCTGGGTGGGCGGGAGACTTTGATCCACTCTGGGCAGGCTGTGATCACAAGCAGCTCTGTCCGGGCAAGTGGTTCTCAGGCCCTCTCCGGGCAGGCCTGTGGTAACCTTGCGGTGTTAACAGCAGTCTGTTTGGGGTGGGCGGTAAGTATGCGGCCCTCCTGCGTCCCACTCGGGGACAGCACGCAGGATGTGGTGGTCCAGGGCTCAGGACCTTGATCGTAGCCCAGTCTTTTTACGGGGGGTAGCCCCACTCATGCACCACTGCACCCTTGACTGATCTTGATCATCACCCTTTAGCCTGAGGGGTGTGATCAAACCCATACCCCAGGATACGCTTTTGCCTCCCTGGTTCTCGTGACTTTGCTTCCCCCATGAGAAATTTCTTCTCTGGAAACGTCCTCTTGCCACAGCATATTGTGCTCCACACTTTGGGTGTCATTCTACCCACCTCGCCGGCCAGGTTTTCCATTGGCACCCCGCAGAGGATTCTACCCCTAGTAATTTTCCGTATGCAGAGGGTGGGATTCAAGGGTAAGGGTAGTACCATTTTACAAATAGTTTGACACTGATGACCTACTGATGCCCTTTCCAAGTCTTCACCATCCTGTGACCATCTACTAGTGGTTATAGATTCTGTGGCAAACAGGATTTACGTTAATAGTAGTACCATTTTTTACAAAACAGTTTGACACTGATGCTTCCTTCCAAGTCTTCTCATCTTGTAGTCCTACCCCATTTACTAGACGCAATGTTCACCGATTATAGCAGTACCATTTTACAAATGGTTGGATACTGGCATTCCTTGTAGTTCTCTTTGTCATCTCTCATTTTTACCTTAGGCATGCATGGCAGGCTTTTCTTCTGTGGACTATACTGTTTTACACCTCCTGCAGGAGGTGTGAGGGGCGTGCGAAGTGGGGCGTTCTCTTCGAGGGGCGTGCGTAGTGGGTAGTTTATTTTTAGGTTCAGGAAAGGTGGCATATTTTTATTTTGTGCAGGAAATGCAGGCTGGTAATGAAGACCAGAGGTTTTGGAGAAGTCAATGGGGTAATGACATTTGGTTTGCCCACGGTAGCAATAGGTCAGCAGGGGTCGCCACACTCAAAGGGAATTTTAAAAGGCCAGGTTCTTGGCCATGAGGGAGATTATTCTTGAAGATTGTAGATATTGCAAGTAGAATTTACGTGAGAATTTATGTTTCTTTTTTTTATTTTTATTGCATCTACACAAAGATATTTTGGGTTGAGATTGAACAATTTTTGTTAAAAGGAAACGATATACTTATTAAATTGGGTGGGGCCGAGATAATGATTTGTTGATGACGATGGAATAGAAAGAGCATATTATCGTTCAAACTGTTAGTCTTACTTGGAAAATGTCACATTCACAAGATGAAATGGTCTCGTGGAAAGCCACATTCTTTCATTTTATGAATGAATTCTCACCCTGGTGTGAGATGTATTATAATATTTGATGTAAATGCACACGTCAAAGGCTTCCAGGGCTTGTAACATAATCTGCCAATTCAAAATGAATGAACGGCATCTTATCCCCTTTTATTTTAACTGTAATATCCTCTAACCCTAACCCTCTGTATATCCTCTGGCTATTTCGATGTTAGTGGGTCTGTGTCTTTCTATTTGTACCATTGAGAAGAGTTGTGCAATGTTGATTGTTTGTTACTTTCTCATGTTACATTTGTAATATGTTAATAAGAAGAAAATAATAACAAATATATATATTATGTATATATTCCCATATTATATTATATAATATGGGAGTCAGATGGCTAAGCGTTGAGGGAGTCGGGCTAGTAATCTGAAGGTTGCCAGTTCGATTCCCGGCCGTGTCAAATGACGTTGTGTCCCTTGGGCAAGGCACTTCACCCTACTTGCCTTCGGGGGAATGTCCCTGTACTTACTGTAAGTCGCTCTGGATAAGAGCGTCTGCTAAATGACTAAAATGTAAATGTAAAAAAAATGTAAATACATTTTTTTAAATCCGGTGGTGGCCCAAGAACCTGGACCACTTTCACGATCACTTCCTGTTGTCGTTGTTCCAAACCTCCATCTTGCCTCTCATCCTTCTAACCCTAACCCATCCTTCTAACCCTAACCCATCCTTCTAACCCTAAACCCATCCTTCTAACCCTAACCCTAACCCTCCAGCTTGCCTCTATCATCCTTCTAACCCTAACCCTAACCCATCCTTCTAAACCCTAACCCTAACCCATCCTTCTAACCCATAACCCTAACCATCCTTCTAACCCTAACCCATCCTTCTAACCCTAACCCTAACCCATCCTTCTAACCCTAACCCATCCTTCTAACCCTAACCCTAACCCATCCTTCTAACCCTAACCCATCCTTCTAACCCTAACCCATCCTTCTAACCCTAACCCATCCTTCTAACCCTAACCCATCCTTCTAACCCTAACCCTAACCCATCCTTCTAACCCTAACCCATCCTTCTAACCCTAACCCTAACCCATCCTTCTAACCCTAACCCTAACCCATCCTTCTAACCCTAACCCATCCTTCTAACCCTAACCCATCCTTCTAACCCTAACCCATCCTTCTAACCCTAACCCTAACCCATCCTTCTAACCCTAACCCATCCTTCTAACCCTAACCCATCCTTCTAACCCTAACCCATCCTTCTAACCCTAACCCATCCTTCTAACCCTTCTAACCCTAACCCATCCTTCAGGGAACATAAGAGCACTTTGTGCTTCAGCTCTGGGACACGTCTTCCTTCTTATGGTCTCTTAGTTTTAACATTCTCTTAACAAACGTCAATGCCTCAAGTTTACACAAACAAGGAATTACTTTGGTGGGCAGGTGCATACAGTAAACATATATACAAATCTAAAAAATGTGTGTGCAGTCCTTAAATATACAATATAGAAATGTAAGAATAATCACATCTGAACAGAGCAAACTGATATTTAGTCCCCCATGAAATTCAAACAGTTAAACTCAACAGATTTGGAATCTTCAGATTCCCACCACCTCACCTCAGCTCACCCTCTCGTGGGCTGAGGTGTGTCCTGGATCTCGGCAGCATCGTCCATGTGTTGAAAAACGGTTTTATTTTTAGCTGTCTTCTACCACCATTTTGTGTTGTTATTAATCTTAGTCATGTTGTGTGGGCCTGAGGGTCAGCAATCCAGCCCTGCAGACTGGCTCGGTGTCTCCAGGTCCTCGGGTCCTCATGTGAAATTCTAGACTGTGTTGTGAGACCGTTTGGGGCAGGAGGGCTCAGGCATGGAAGGTTTGAGGCCTTTCACCTCCAGGTTCCCAACAGCCATGTCAACAGCCGCCCAGCCGGCTAGGTGTGTGTGTGCCTAAATGATACTTAGCTGCATGTTTTAAAAACAAATAGGTTATTGTGCTGCACCAGTAACTCAAAGGACTAGACTTCTTTAAAGTTTTCGGAACAAACATTAAAACAAGTCTGTACTGTATTGTGCTCTGTAGTTCAAACAGAATTACACTGCAGAGGAAGGGGAGAACAGAGAAGTTGAGCAGAAGACGTATTTTTCCAACCGCAGCCTGGGTCAACATTCAGTATAAAGTAGAGGTCAATATTTGACAGCAGAGGAAGAGGGGGCATCTCTCAGGTCCAGGAAGAGAGTCAGCTGCTTGGAATGCTTCTGCCCCTCACGACAAGCAGAGATGGCAAAAGTACACACATCCTTCACTCAAGTAGAAGTACAAAAACTCATGTTTTCAAGTACTGACAACACTCTGACAATACTTAAATAAAAAGCAGCCATTACTACTACCCGTTTTAGTGTAACGCTGGTAACTGGACCTCGCATCATATGAATCACATGAATACAAAAATACACTTTGCCAGGAATCCTTTTTGATGCAGACAATTTCGAACATCTCCCTCATATATGGCCATGGGTGATCAGGAATGTGTCTGTTCTCAGTCATGTCCACATCACTACTTCCTGTCCCATCCAGAACATGGCCATTTCCTCTTGTTGCCTTCTGCCTGGCTCCATGGTAGCTTCGTAGCCTAGCTTTACGTTTGTGTGTGGTGTGTGTGATAGCCAGGACATTTAAAAAAGGCGTGCAATGACAATAAATAATATTGATAATGCCACCAAATACAGATTAAAACGTAAATTAACAAGCTTGGTTTTTGTAAATTGTAAGGAAGTAGAAAGTCCAGATATTTGTGTAAAACATTTAAGGAGTGAAAGTAAAAAGTTTTCAGAAATTAATTGTGAACTAGCTACTGATACCAGGAAAAAAAATTTTTAAGTACAGTTTTTTTGGTACTTTGTTACTTCCCATCTCTGACGACAAGAAGAGTGTGTGTACATGTGAGAGAGAAAGCGTTAACCACATGTGAGTTTATATTGGAAGACGTTTAAGACTTTCACTGCGTTGAACAGGTCTATTTACTATCCATCCATCCATTGAGTTATTTGTCCACTTATCGATCTATCTTTCTATCCCATTTATCTATCCATCCACCCCCATTTCAACCATCTACTGGCTCATCCAGCCTCTGCACCTCTTTCCATAGGGATGGGTGTAGCTCAGTTGTAGAAGCATGGGATGGAGTTATAGCTCAGTGGTAGAGCAAAGGGCTGGGTCTAAGCTCAGTGGGCTAGAGCATGGGGATGGGTATAGCTCAGTGGTTAGAGCATGGCGGATGGGTATAGCTCAGTGGTTAGAAGCTATGGGGATGGTTATAGCTTCCCCCCAGTGGGTAGAGCATGGGGATGGGTGCAGGCAGGGGTTAGGACACCTTCCCCTCCTGAGCAGGACAGGGTTAGGACCACCTCCCCTCTGAGCATAGACAGGTTTTAGGACAACCTCCCCTCTGAGCCAGGACAGGGTTAGGGACACTCTGGGTGTGGTTTTGATCTGGACTGTCTGCATCTAACACACACGCCTGGTTCTCTGCCTCTATTCTACTCTACTCTGCCTTTGAGGAGGACCTTCTTACATTAATAAAGGTCCACTTTACAATCACAACTTCACACACAATTTCTTTTATTTTTGTTTGTTTTTTACAAAGAGTAAATTGATCTTTATTTTGCCATGCATTTCATCCCTCCCCTCCGACCCCTCTAGAACATTCTACTACAGTAGCAACATCCACAGCTTAAGCACATCACTCCACATAAGACATGATATTGTTAAACACTTGAAAAAATAAACACATTTAACCAAATCTTGACATGGTTGCAAAACTTGTACATTATTGAACTGAGAGTGTCCTGTTCGGATGACAGCATAGAAGAGCACACAGTTACAACGTAGAAAACAGATACCAGATATTTACACAACAGCAGAGTCAAACATGATGCAGGACAAAGGCAGAACCAACATTTCCACACACAGAGACACACAGGGTTTGACACACGCAGGAGGGGAAGATGTAAAACACATGTAGCGTGACGACACAACATGGATCCCAGCAGAGCTACTCTGGCAGGTCAGCCTTCCCCCTCTCAACTCTGCAACGCCGTTGCTATGACGATGCCTCGACGAGGACCTGAAGATCAATAACCCCATGGTGGACGTAGGGGACAGACTCTGCACGGACAAAAGGTCACATGGCCTCCAGTAGGGTGGATTGTAGGACAGGTCACATGGCCTCCAGTAGGGTGGGATGTAGACAGGTCACATGGCCTCCAGTAGGGTGGGATTGTAGACAGGTCACATGCCCTCCAGTAGGGTGGGCTGTAGACAGGTCACATGGCCTCCAGTAGGGTGGGATGTAGACAGGTCACATGGCCTCCAGTAGGGTGGGATGTAGACAGGTCACATGGCCTCCAGTAGGGTGGGATGTAGACCAGGTCACGATGGCCCTCCAGTAGGGTGGGATGTAGACAGGTCACATGGCCTCCAGTAGGGTGGGATGTAGACAGGTCACATGGCGGTCTCAGCTCCTTGAGAGACTGGGTGCTCTGCGGCCCTCACTGCCTGACAGCTCTGGGGGTTCCCCCTTCATCAGGACGCCTGCGTTGGCCCTGCCCACTCCATTAGCCTCACCTCCTCGCTAGCCCTGTCCACCTCCATTAGCCCCGCCCCCTCCGCTAGCACCTCCATTAGCCCCGCCCCCACCCCCGGCCTTTCAGGGTAACTTCCTGCGGGCCGCTGGGGGCTCTGGGTCCCGGGGGATGGACCCCGGCAGGTTGGTGAAGGGCTGGAGGAGGCAAGGCGTCTGGCCCCGCCCCCACCGGCCCCCGCCCCCATTGGCAGGAAGTCCTCTGGGATTGGCCCACGGTGAGGGTGACGCTGTGGGTGGTGGTGTGTGACATCATGCCCCCGTAGTAGCAGCTGCTCGTCATGCGTGTCTTGGGTTTGAGGTCCAGAGCCAGGCTTCCGCCTCAGCACGCCTTCCTTCACCTCTGCCTGCACCTGGGCCAATCAGAGGAGAAGATAGGCTTGTATTCACCAGACACAGTGTAAAGTAACCACCTCTCAGTTACCAGACACAGTGCAAAGCAACATCTCAGAGTGACTCACCTCTCCATTGCAGAAACAGTAGATGAATGCCACGAAGAACCCCGGAAGACCAGAAAGATACATTTTCTCCATCAAGAAAATTATTTTATTTCTGTGAAGAATGTGTGTGTGTGTGTGTAATGTGTATAGTATGTGTGACCTGAGAGGAGTTGAAGAACATCTCGTAGTGCATCTGCACCTGCCAGAGCAGGCTGGAGACGTGTGTGTAGGGCAGGGCCATGAACACCATGTAGTGAACCCCAAACAGAGGCATCAGCACCAGGGTGGACTTGAGCAGCTTCTGCAGGCGGGGGGCACGATCAGCATCACAACAGGTCCTCCATGTTTCGGACCACCGTCTCGTGAGAGACTGCAGCCATGGAATTGTTTGACATTGCACTTTTTGCTCGACTCACAGATGTGTGCGTGCGTGTGTGAGGACCTCACCTGTACTGCTGTTGTGTGTGAGGACCTCACCTGTACTGCTGTGTGTGTGTATGCGTGAGGACCTCACCTGTACTGCTGTGTGTGTGAGGACCTCACCTGTACGTGTGTGTGTGTGTGAGTGATCACCTACGGGTGCTCGCCTGGTGGGACCTCACCTGTGTGGCTGTGTTCCTTCGTGTGTGTGAGGGACCTCACCTGTGTGTGGTGTGTGTGTGAGGACCTCACCTGTGTGTGTGTGTGAGGACCCTCACCTGTACGTCTGTGTGTGTGTGTCTCACCTGTACTGCTGTCGAGGGTCCAGGGTTCCAGTGTTCGTCTCCCACAGCTTGGAGGCCAGAACCCGGATGATGTTCAGAAAAGAAGAAGTTCACCTACAGGAAACAGTTGTAGTTTCAAATCATCTACAGGAAACAGCTGTAGTTTCAAATCAACTAGAGGAGCTGCCTTGGTTTAGTAAACGGTTTAATGTTTCCTTTAGTTTATCTGAAACTACAGATGTGTTAGCTGTGTTTGAAACAGTCTCTCACCACAATGGCTGCCAGGATGGGAACCTGGTAGATCCACTTCAGGTTTCCTGCACTGATGTCCCAACACCTTCGCACAGGACAGACACCGTGAGAGGGTGTGTGAATATTGTGAAGGTACGTTTTGTCACTTGTGTAAGAGCAGCTGCGTGATGCCTAGAGGGACTCACTAAGAGCAGCTAACCCTATAGTGACTCACTGTAAGAGCAGCTAACCCTAGAGTGACTCTGTAAGAGCAGCTAACCCTAGAGTGACTCACTGTGTGTCTGCAAGCGACGCCGGGCGCTGACCCAGATGGACACAAACACCGCTGGCACACCTGTCAGAGGAGGGGCGGGGGGGAGGCGGGAGAGGTGGGGGGGCGAGGGGCGGGGGGAGAGGCGGGGGGCGGGGAGAGGCGGGGGGCGGGAGACAGGTTAGGAGAACATCAATCATCCCCCTCCTCCAGACACCAGGGACCACTCACATAAACCAGTGAAGCCTCTCTCTTCTAATCACTTTCAGTAAACCAATCAGCCAAGCGAACAATCAGTCAGCCTCCATCAGTCAATAAACCGCTGAATCAGTAGTGACTCTCTGGCTCACCCCAGCCGATGATGGTGAGAGCCCACAGGTAGTTCTTGTCTGAGAGGAAGGCCATGAAGATGAGGCTGTGCAGGTACAGCCCCTCCACCAGGATCCAGTAGTGATTGGTCGCCAGGAAATACAGGAAGAGAGTCACCGCCACCTTGCAGCCCACCTGATGACATCACACATGACATCACAAAATACCCCATACGTCCCAGGGTTACACAAATCAGAGACCAGGGAGGGGGGGGGGGGGCAAGACCAGGGGGGGGAGACCAGGGAGAGAGAGACCAGGGGGGGGGGACCAGGGAGTATCTACCAGGTAGGGCCTGGGCTGCAGGTCCTGGTTGTCAGCCTCGTCAGTCACAGCGTAGAGCACGGCGTCCTTCACGAAGATGCTGACTGCACGACACATGAAGGAGGTGAAGAGGTGGATGTGGATGTAGTTCCTGGTGCAGTGGAGACGCCTGGAGGAGGAGGGACACGGAGACACGGAGACACGGAGACGAGGAGACAGAAACAGAAAACGAGAGTGAAGGATAGAGATTTACACGCCTCAAAAGATTCTCCAACCAGTCCTCCCTGCCTCGGACAGCCTGCCCTACATGGCCCTCTGCCTGAGACAACTCGTGAACAAGAAGCTTCAACAGTTCAGGGTTAAGAACAGATTCCAGAGCAGATTAGAACCCAGAGCCTGCGGCTGCATAGAGCTACACTCACACACACTCACACACACCAACAACTTCACACACACAACCTCACAAATACACACACACTGTCACACACACACACCTCTCACACTGAACTGATTGTGCGTGAATGATCAGACCTGTGATGAGTTAACAGAGGTATGTTGAAACAGAGGAGAGGTGTTCTTACTTGAAGTAGCAGAGGATGGCAACAGCTGCCAGCAGAGACACCAGGGAGAAGGAGTACCCTATGGTATACATCAGATGAAGCCGCTCAAACACCTCCTGTAGACACACAACACACACGTGTGCGTGTAAGGTTGTTTGTGTGAAGGGGTGTGTGGGAATACGTTATTGTGTGTGTGTGTGGGATTATTTTTGAGTGGAATTATTTGTAAAAATAAAAAATAAAAAATCCTGTGAACCTTTGCCCTTTTTCCTATCATGATGCAGATTGTGTAGATGCAGGGTTTGGCTCCTAAGGCCTCAGGCAGACTTCTGCCAGATGAATTCCAGAGAGTTTAAATGTCAAGTGGAGTCAAGAAAACAATTCCTGACAGTGTCGCTTGGAGGGAAACACATTCTGGAAGTGACACAGTGCAAATAGTCTCACATTCTCTCCCTGTCTGTCTCACTTCCACACACACACACCCACACACACGCTCGCTGCCCCACCTCCTCCTGACTCCTGTGGTTGGATGCCAGGTAAGCAGTGCACTCGGTGTAGTTGGCCCAGGTACGGTTGATAGAGGGCACCTGTTCCCAGTCCCCCGACACAGCACACTGTCTGTAGGCCTGACCTGGGGAACACACACACAGCACACTGTCTGTAGGCCTGACCTGGGGAACACACACACACACACACACACTGTCTGTAGGCCTGACCTGGGGAACACACACACACACACTGTCTGTAGGCCTGACCTGGGGAACACACACACACTGTCTGTAGGCCTGACCTGGGGAACACACACACACTGTCTGTAGGCCTGACCTGGGGACCACACACACACACAGTCTGACACACACACACAGTCTGACACACACACACAGTCTCACACCTGCGGTAGAGGTTGTTAGACTCACCTCTGTGGTTGAAGTCGTAGATGTACTGGGGACAAGACACAGAGACCAGCTGCCCCGCCTGTCCTCCAGGCCAGCAGATGATCCCGTCCCACTCTGACACACAGCTCCCTTCTGTCACACACACACACGCGTGAACACACACACACACACACTCGTGCGCGCACACACAGATATACATGATATTGCTTTAGGCCAGCGATTAATATTTGGCCCCGAAGTGGTAAATAGTTGCAAATGTTCTAGCAGCTTGAATAAGCTATCTTTGTGGACATTTGGACATTCTTTCTTTGACTGGAAAATCTTTGTATTTAGGTGAATTGTCTCTTTCATAATCATGAAGATCAGTCAATTGATCTATATTAGTGTTTATCTAGTAGGATATTCAGGTGAAAACACTGAAGTATAACAGATTAAGTCATGTGCTTGTCCTGGACAGAAATCATCTGCTCTGGGACATTAGACATTAGATTTTTAGAACGGCCAAATTAAAACGTTTGTGTTTTTTCGGCTGAGGTCTGAACCTGGGGTTTCTATAGTTACGTCCGTCAAAGACCTTCCTTATCAGCACAAGCTCTCATGCTCACAGGACACGGCTTTTCTGTTGTTCCCTTGACATCTACAGATCTGCTATCATGATGCACGTCTTCAGGATATTGAACCCATTCTGTTGTCTAGTCTGAGGTTTACACACACACGTGGCTCCACACACACACACACACGTGGCTCCACACACACACACACTTGGCTCCACACACACACACACGCTCCACACACACACATGCTCCACACACACACACACGTGGCTCCACACACCTTTCATCTGGTCCAGCTGCACCCGTATTCTCCTCTCACACCTGGCTCGTGCTCCAATCAGGAGGTAGATCTGCTCATCACGCGTGATGACATCATCTGAGTCGATCTGGGAGGACGAGAGACCATTCTGCTGAGACAGACTCGTCACACACACACACACACAGTCACACATACATGGTAACACACACACGGTCACACGCCCTGTTCTAGAACCAGACCCACGCCCTGTTCTAGAACCAGACCCACGCCCTGTTCTAGAACCAGACCCACGTCCTGTTCTAGAACCAGACCCACGCCCTGTTCTAGAATCAGACCCACGCCCTGTTCTAGAACCAGACCCACGCCCTGTTCTAGAACCAGACCCACGTCCTGATCTAGAGCCTCGGTTGAATGCTCAGAGGTCAGGAGTCTTTGTCATTAGTCTGCCTGCCGGACGATCTGATGCTTCCAGGTGTTGTGAGCTGCTCGCTCAGGGGTGTGGAATGTGTCGAGCCGGCGCCATCCCCTGTTCCAGCGCCAGACCGCTGCGGCCGCACGGGGCGCCCTGGCCTCACAGCGACGGAGGCTGCCGGGGGCCCTGGCCTCACAGCGACGGAGGCTGCCGGGGGCCCTGGCCTCACAGCGACGGAGGCTGTCGGGGGCCCTGGCCTCACAGCGACGGAGGCTGCCGGGGGCCCTGGCCTCACAGCGACGGAGGCTGCCGGGGGCCCTGGCCTCACAGCGATGGAGGCTGCCGGGGGCTCAGAGCCCCACAAGCAGCTATGTGTCCCTCGAACATTTCACAACCACACTGCAGAACTAGCAAAGATGCAGCTAGCCCTCACACCTGGATGGCTAGGTGGAGGGAGGGGGAGGGGAAGGGGAGGGGGAGGGGAAGGGACAGAAAAAGAGAGAGAAACAGAGACAGAGAGAGAAACAGAGATAGGGTTAGAGAAAGTCAGAGAAAAGAGAGCAAGAAGGTGGAAGGGAGGGATAGGAGAGTGAGGGAGCCCATCATTGTTAACAGAGAGAGAGAGAGAGAGAGAGAGAGGGGGAGGGGGAGAGAGAGAGAGAGAGAGAGGGAGGGGGAGGGGGAGGGGAGAGAGAGAGGCCTTTAGGAAAAGAGAGACATGAGGAAAGTCAAAAGGCACCGTTGGATTCACCAGTGATGCATAGTTTCAGCAGCTACGTCATCTTCACAGAGGGGAACTCAGTTTCCCAGTCCTCTCTGTGTGCTTAGTGTTCTTTGTGTCTGTCAAGATGTGTAGCTGCGTTTCCCAGTCCTCTCAGGGCTACCTCCCACACTAGCTCAACACAACGCTGCACTGTTTGACTTTCAGAAACAACTCATAAACTAAGACATGTGATACAACATTCTTTTCATTCACAAGAACGACCCCTCCGAAGTTCTTCATAGACGACACATCCGATACTTCTGCACTATCGTCTTTCTCTGATGTTGGCTGTGCGAGAGGCTGCAAGGCCAACATCAACACAGACGCTTCACACTGCCCCATGCTGCCTGAGTGTGCTCAGGAACACAACCGTGCTGGCAAAGTCAACAGTGCTGACAAACGGTGTGTGTGTGTGTGTGTGTGTGGGCACGTGTACAGTATGAGTGTGGTATGTGTGTGTGTCTAAGATACATAGTACTGTACAAGAGTAAACATGACAGAATACTTCCACCTCTCTGATGCAGCTGCTCAGCTCTGGAGGAGCTGTGTGTGTCGATGCTGGAGGTCAGGAACCCACATCACCGCTGAATGCTGGAGACCTCAGCTCTATCCAGACCTCTACAGCTCTATCCAGACCTCTACAGCACCATCCAGACCTCTACAGCACCATCCAGACCTCTACAGCTCCATCCAGACCTCTACAGCTCCATCCAGACCTCTACAGCACCATCCAGACCTCTACAGCTCCATCCAGACCTCTACAGCACCATCCAGACCTCTACAGCTCCATCCATACCTCTACAGCTCCATCCAGACCTCTACAGCTCCATTCAGACCTCTACAGCTCCATCCAGACCTCTACAGCACCATCCAGACCTCTACAGCTCCATCCGGACCTCTACAGCTCCATCCGGACCTCTACAGCTCCATCCGGACCTCTACAGCTCCATCCAGACCTCTACAGCACCATCCAGACCTCTACAGCACCATCCGGACCTCTACAGCTCCATCCGGACCTCTACAGCTCCATCCGGACCTCTACAGCTCCATCCGGACCTCTACAGCTCCATCCAGACCTCTACAGCACCATCCAGACCTCTACAGCTCCATCCGGACCTCTACAGCTCCATCCGGACCTCTACAGCTCCAGCCACAAGGCCTCGACTACCCCGTGCCCCACACAGCGCTCATCTGTTAGCTGATAACACGCTATAAATCCTCTGACACTCTCTTAACACCCATTGGCATTCAATAATGAAGTCCTCTCCGATCAATGCAAAGCAGTAATTCGTCTTTGCTCTCCTTGTCTGTGGGGATTTTCGCTGACAGGGAAACAATTGCAGAGGGACATGCCCCTGCCGTGGTGTTGATTGAGCTTTTCACAGCATGGAGGGCTGGCCCAGGGCCTCCACTCTCTCCTCGATGGAGATGGAGAGACCGCCGACAGAATAACAAGGGCTGGTGCTGGGAATTGAGGGTCAGAGTTAAGGGCTGAGGCTGGGCGGTGAAGGGTCAAGGTTAGGGGCTGGGGCTGGGCGGTGAAGGGTCAAGGTTAGGGGCTGGGGCTGGGCGGTGTAGGGTCAAGGTTAGGGGCTGGGCGGTGAAGCGTCAAGGTTAGGGGCTGGGGCTGGGCGGTGAAGGGTCAAGGTTAGGGGCTGGGGCTGGGCGGTGAAGGGTCAAGGTTAGGGGCTGGGGGTCAGGTCTGTATGGGGAGCTTTCACAGGAACCTGATGCAGAGCAGGTAGTACAGTTGTGGCCATAAGTTTTGGCAATGACAAATGTTGTGTTTTGCAAAGTTTGCTGGTTCAGTATTTGAGGAAAATGTTTTCACGTTTCTATAGAATACTGGAATACAATAAGGCACATTTATTTATTTTTTGTTAGCTTTTTTGGGGCGAAAATGTTAAATATATGCAAATAGTCCCCTCTTTTACAGCAATCTGCTCTTAAAATCCCATCAGAATGATAGTGATTTCACCTGGTTAGAACTCGTGCACACTTTCCCCTGTGCTGATGATATGACTGAAATTATTTTAGCAATCATTTTATGTCAAGGACCAGCAAGCTTTGCAAACACAAAATTTATGTCGCTCCCAATACTTTTGGCCACGGCTGTATAGGGGATGGGTAGAACTCAGTTGTACAACATCTGACTCGTTCAAAACGTTTCTCTTCCACTTGCTGAAGTGTTATAGGTTGGGTTTAGTTTTTGGTAGTTTGATATAATAATAAGGAATGACCTTCAGGTGTTTATTATAGATGAATGAACTCTGAAAACACGACCAGTCATTGCAGCTAGTCTGGGCTCAGACTGTATAGTCTTTCCCTGTAGAAACAGGTCAGGCAGAGCTCTCGTAACCACGGTGTCTGGTGTGAGGCTGTACAGGGCCATCTTCTTCTCAACACAGAGATATTGATCACACAGTAACGCAGAGCAGAGCAACCCTGTCACTGCTCACTGATCTACTGCTAGTGAGAGTGATGGAGAACCTGTGATGGAGAACCTGTGATGGAGAACCTGTGATGGAGAACCTGTGATGGAGAACCTGTGATGGAGAACCTGTGATGGAGAACAGACCAGGAGAACAGACCAGGAGAACAGACCAGGAGAACAGACCAGGAGAACAGACCAGGAGAACAATGCTAGTACACAAACTATTGTAAACAGTAACTACTTTTACAGTACAAAATGGTGTGTATATATATATGTAAAACAATTATAATACTATTACGTTGGTCACATGACTGAGTCCACGGTGTTTCACGTTTCTGAGATGCCGTAAACTCCGGTGTCAGGATGAACCATTTTTCACCCTTTCCCACTTCTTCAGGGAGGGTATGTGACAGTTCAGGAGGGTTAGGGTCAGTAAGGATCGCTCTCTTTAAGCAACGTGGAACAGTTGGCTGCATGAACTACATACAGTAGCATGTCAGACACCATAGGCGGAAATCCCGGCGGGGACAGGGGGGACACGACCCCCCCATCCTGTGAAAAATATGATTTGTCCCCCCCAATAAATCACTGTAAACATAACTATGTAATTTCAATCATATTAATAATATGCATTGAAAGCACTTTGTTGACTATGGACACAGTGGTGCTTTTTTAATGTGCTGTGTTACAGCAGTAATTTTGGTGTCCCCCTCAGGAATTGCTCTTGAGAAAATGTCATATAATTGTCCCCCCCAAAGTTGATAGCAGATTTTCGCCACTGTCAGACACACGCCAATATCACACCAGCTCATCACACACACGTCAATATATTTATAATATGTTTGTAGAACAGAAACTCACCAGAGCGCTTGCTGAGATCAGCACATAGCCGAGAAGGACAAACACACATGTCCGAGCAGGACACATGACTTCTCCGAGTCGGTTTGACTGGAACTTTAAATCACACAGACGCCTTCAGATGATGGATCCTGTCTTAGGGTGCTGCCAGGGAAGCCGCTGCCCGAGACAGTGAGTGTGTCTCCCCAGCAACACGTCTCATCCCTGCCCCTGGAGGTCTGCTGTTCCTGGAGGTCTGCTGTTCCTGGAGGTCTACTGTTCCTGGAGGTCTGCAGTTCCTGGAGGTCTGCAGTTCCTGGAGGTCTGCAGTTCCTGGAGGTCTGCAGTTCCTGGAGGTCTGCTGTTCCTGGAGGTCTGCTGTTCCTGGAGGTCTACTGTTCCTGGAGGTCTGCTGTTCCTGGAGGTCTGCTGCCCCTGGAGGTCTGCAGTTCCTGGAGGTCTACAGTTCCTGGAGGTCTGCTGTTCCTGGAGGTCTCCAGCTCCCGGCTCACTAAAACCATGCAAGACGATGGCTTGCATTCGCTAGGTGTTCTAACCAAGGTAAGAGAACATCCATAACATATTAGGTGTTACACGTCTGAAAACCATCACAAAATCTTTTTTTTAAAGCGAGCGGTGAGGGCTCTCGGGCGAGACTCCTGGGGCTGTGCTGCTCAGGGGAGGAGACTGCCTGCTGACTGCCTCCTTCAGCTCACTGGAGAGGAACAGGCCTTCTGAGGGGAGGAGGGAGGGAGAGGGGAAGAGAAGGACAGGGTGAGAGAGGGAGATGGTGAGGGGGGAGAGAGGGGAAAGGTAGAGAGAGCGGAAGGTGGGGGAGAGGGGGAGACAAGGGGAGAGAGAGGGGGGAGAGAGAGAGAGAAAGGGACAGATTGTTGCTCTTTCCAGAAAGGAGAAAAAGCATCTTCTCCAGTTTATTTTACTGTTCTACCTCTCTTATCTCTTTACTCTGTAACAAAGTTGTCTTCTTGTAAACTTTCTTTCTCTCTCTCCTTCTCTTTATCTCTCTCTACATCACAACTATTCAACAATATACATGTTTGCTTTAAGTGTTTCCATTATTAATACGCCTTTTGCATATACAATCTTTAAGTATGTATCTAAATGCTGCCAATGATGCACCATTATCTCACTGACCTACTTGACGTACATTAGTTGTTTGTCTCCCCCTTGTGGCAAAGAAAATAAAGAATTAAGAAGAATCAAAGGCACGCAGACCTTTATTTTGAAAGGCAGAATTGTGACATTTGGAACCAGGAAGTGCAAATTTCATCTTAAAGGACACCGACTGCTGCATGGTCTCAAGACATACTGTGAGTTCATGGAAACCTTCCATTCATATCCTCTTCGTTCCCGCTATAATTACAACTCAAAACATGTATTTGCACGTAAGATTCTTATTTCAGTGCAAACTACCATAAGGATCGTCTCTCCAATCCAATTTAGGAAGCCAGCTACTGTAGATAGCTATTCTATCGAAATCGTACTGCTAATACCGATCCGTTAGTTGGCTAATTACGTTTTTTACTCTACCATATTCACAGTGTTGATATTATTCTCACTCGGGCATCTGTCTGGGTATGACACATATTGATTGTCAGTGTCAATATGTGTTTGATCTCATATTTTCCAACTCAAGGGCAATGGCAGGGGGAGTGTTGCTGCGAGGTTTGCGGCACCTGCGTCCCCGCCGTCATGTCGCGACAGCCCCTCTCACTGGCGCGAGGATTTATCCGGTCTGTCTAGAACCCGAGGTGCCTGGTCAATGTTCCCCGTGGACAACCTATCCTCTTAGAACTCTACACCTGTGCCAAAACTTCTGTGCGGGCCACAACAAGTGGTCTAAGGTGAAAAACATTAAAGGGCCGAAAGATGCAGCACGAAGTCGGATGTTCATGAAGTTTAACTTGATGATAAAGATAGCTGTGAAGGGTACGCCTTGACTGAACATCACACACCTCACACCCGCTACCAGCTCCACTGCGACTGACACACACCTCACACCCTCTACCAGCTCCACTGCGACTGACACACACCTCACACCCTCTACCAGCTCCACTGACTGACACACACCTCACACCCTCTACCAGCTCCACTGCGACTGACACACACCTCACACCCTCTACCAGCTCCACTGACTGACACACACCTCACACCCTCTACCAGCTCCACTGACTGACATGCTACTGCAGAGGTTATTGAGATTCCCAAACGTGTGTTTTATTTGGCGCAGATGGCGGTACTAACCCGGACTTCAACGTAAATCTGGCCCACATTGTGGAACAGTGTCGGGGCAAAAACATGCCCAAAGCGTCGATAGAAGCGGCCATCAAAGGAGCGGTAAGTTCACTGTGTTCAGGTCTCCCAGGGATCAGCTGGGTGACATCTAATCTCTTTGGACTTGGATGAAACCATCTGCTTAATGAACACATTATTATTGTCTTGAGGGTCAGCCTAGTAAAGCCGAGGGTCAGCCTAGTAAAGCCCGAGGGTCAGCCTAGTAAAGCCCAAGGGTCAGCCTAGTAAAGCCGAGGGTCAGCCTAGTAAAGCCGAGGGTCAGCCTAGTAAAGCCCAAGGGTCAGCCTAGTAAAGCCGAGGGTCAGCCTAGTAAAGCCCAAGGGTCAGCCTAGTAAAGCCAGAGGGTCAGCCTAGTAAAGCCCAAGGGTCAGCCTAGTAAAGCCCGAGGGTCAGCCTAGTAAAGCCCGAGGGTCAGCCTAGTAAAGCCGAGGGTCAGCCTAGTAAAGCCCAAGGGTCAGCCTAGTAAAGCCCGAGGGTCAGCCTAGTAAAGCCCGAGGGTCAGCCTAGTAAAGTCCGAGGGTCAGCCTAGTAAAGCCTGGTAACAACTGACCGTTCTTTGGATCTGACCACTGAAAAATCGAACTTCTGATCCTTGATTTTCTGCTGTATTTTCTATGTGCACTATTTGTATGTTGTGCAATGATGTCTGCTAAATGAAAACATTCAAATGCTCTGTGTGGCGTGTGTGGTTCTGCTGTGTGTGTGGAATGTGTGTGTGGTCCAGGAGAAGGCCAAGGCAGGGACTCAAAGCACGTATGAGGCCAGGGGTCCTGGAGGCTGCCAGCTGCTCATCCAGGTCCTCACAGACAACAGCGCACGCAGCGCCCAGGAGCTGAAACACGCTCTCAACAAGCACGGGTCAGGGGCGGGGCTGGGGCTGGGGGCGGGGCGGGGCAGGCCTATCTGTAATGTGTGTCGCTGAGAGTGTTCCTGTGTCTGCAGAGGGGTTCTGAGTGACGGGGCTCGTCACAATTTCGACAGAAAGGGCGTGGTGACGGCTGCGGGGGAGGGCGTGTCATCGGACCGGGCTCTGGAGCTGGCCATCGAGGCGGGGGCTGAAGACGTCCAGGAGACCGAGGACGAGGAGGAGAAACCGCTGCTACAGGTGGGGAAGAGGGGGAGGAGCCTGCTACAGGTGGGAAGGAGGGGGAGGAGCCTGCTACAGGTGGGGAAGAGGGGAAGGAGCCTGCTATAGGTGGGAAGGACGGGGAGGAGCCTGCTACAGGTGGGAAGGAGGGGGAGGAGCCTGCTACAGGTGGGAAGGAGGGGGAGGAGCCTGCTACAGGTGGGGTAGAGGGGGAGGAGCCTGCTACAGACATACTTCTCTCAGCTGTGTCTCAGTCCCAGAGTGTGTATCTGACCTCCTGGTGATCCTCTCCTCCCAGTTTGTGTGTGACGTGTCGGAGATGAAGCATGTCCGGGCGTCTCTGGAGGAGCTGGGAGTCTCCACCCAGTCGTCCGGGATGGAGTTTGTGTCCCACAGCCCTGCAGTTCTTCCCCCCGACCAGCTGAGGGCAGCATCTGCTCTGCTGGAAGCCCTGCACGACCACCCCGACGTGGTCCGGGTCTGGGACAACATCCGGGCCCAGAGCTGAACCCTCCCCTGGGGTGGACTCCCTCTGGATCTCTCTGTGGAAATGTACATTTGTAAAGTCGGTAGATATCGAACAATGATCAGCATTGGATCTGCTTGTCAGAGGACTGTAGGATGAGAAGTTCCTTTTAGGAGATCTGGATCAATGTTGAGCGGTTTGTGACTCTTGTGGGAAAAGGAGCATTTTATGATCCCAATGCTGTAATAAAATATAAAAAATATTATTCAACTGCCCAAAGTGTGTGTGTGTGAGCCATGGCATAACTGGTCTGATAACTGCACGTCTGAATCACCTCTGACTCTGCAACAGGATTTATCTGGGGTAGGGAAGAAAAAAGAAAAAGAGGTGGCAGAGGTTGAAGCTGAAGGGCGTTGGCCTGATGTCACAACACAGGTCATTACCCAATCACAGCTCTGAACCCACAAGCTTACATCAACACAGGTCATTACCCAATCACAGCTCTGAACCCACAAGCTTACATCAACACAGGTCATTACCCGATCATATCAGCCCTGCGACCACACGCTTGATCAATACACGTCCGCATTAGCAACAGACGACTGCAACATATCGAGTGTTTGGACCAGCAATTTTCCAGGTTGAGTTGGGGACCGAATCAAAAACCAGGGTTAATGAGGACCCTCTGGTAGAGCACGTCAGTGTGTTGCAGTAGGAGGGGACCACAGCGGTCATTTGTACAAACAATAACAGGAAAAGTCCAATGTTGTGGCACAGAGCCCACTTCCTGTTGTTATCTGTGATCTGGTATGGATCGTGCAGCCTTCCGCTCCTGGCTGTGGCATGACATCGATCAGGTCCTAGAGTGAGTGAATGAGGCGTGGCTGGATGGTCCAGTCCTACACTGGTCAGCCCACAGGGTCATCCCCTCGCCTGCATCGAGGCAGAGCAGCGGTCAGATCCACACGGCAGAACAGGGCCCGGGCCAGCAGCAACACACACCTGTACTAGTTCGAGACAGAATCAGTCCTCAGTGGAGTGTTCTGAATCCCCACAGCGCCGAAGGTGCATTTCCTGAAGCTGTTAAAACCAGAGATGAGCTAGAGTGAGAGAGGGTCCAGGGGAAGGTTTTTCATGCTGCTCCGGTGGTTGATGTGAGCAGAGACCCTGAAGGAAGGCTGTGAGTGGAGCAGAGACCCTGAAGGAAGGCTGTGAGTGGAGCAGAGACCCTGAAGGAAGGCTGTCTTCAGAGAGGAGCCTTGTGGATCGTCTCCGAGGGGGATGCGGGCGGACTGGGGAGGAGAGAGAGGAGAGGCCCACCTCAACAGCAGTGAGTCCACCTCTTTCCACCTCTCTGTCTCTCCCTAACCCTGCAGTGAGTCCACCTCTTTCCACCTCTCTGTCTCTCCCTAACCCTGCAGTGAGTCCACCTCTTTCCACCTCTCTGTCTCTCCCTAACCCTGACCCCTGACCCTTACATGTCTGCCTTGTGAATGAGTAAAGGAAAACATTTGTGTCAAAATAAACATAGTTACAAAATCTTTCTTCCCTGATCCCTGACAGATCTCCTGGTTCCAGACCAGCTGAGCTCCACCTCCGACACGGATCCCATGAAGGGCGGGTCTCCGGGCCACCTGGGGGCCCCTTGCTTCAGCCCCGAGCGCCTGGCCCCTCCTGCCCTCCGGGCGGAGCTGCTGGGCCCCTCCAAGGTGAAGGACCGGACCCAGCACGTCACTGAGAAGGTGACGCAGGTACGACAGGCGACGCCACCGTTCGGTTCCTCAAACTTTTATTGTGAAGTCCCTGTGTGTGATGGAGCTTCCCAGTGGCCACATCAGTGATTTACGTCTCAGAACAGAATCAATATTTACTAGCTATGTTATAGTGCGTACGGTCAATATTGACATGTTTGTTCCATATTATATGAATGCAGTGCTCGTCAGTCAATACTGACACACTTAACTGCATGCAATCTTTCACATGGGGTGTCCACATCCTCTAACACGACTTGAAACACCCACCAACATTGGACCAATTCATTTCAACACCTGCGTTCAGATATCTAGTCCAGAAGCCCCTGAGCGGGTGTTCAATCCTGTATGGTAGCTTTCCCAGCGCAGCCTAGACACCCACAGCCATGTGATTAAACCCAGTGTTGGAAAAATCACTAATGTAGGATTGTGCTGTTTCCCTCTGGGGGGCTGAGAGGCTGCATAGAGCAGGCTGGACCCATGCTACCACTACCCTCCACTGGTGCCCGGAGAACTGCCTTCTGGATGGGAACCACTGGGACATGTTTACCAGAAATGAGAGACCAGGAGAGGTGGTGTTGATGAGAAACCAGGGGAATGTGTCTTTCTGTAGTTGATCTGACACCAGCAGTGGTAACATGTGACCATGTCATCTTATGCAGACTCTCTCTCTCTGTCTCTCTCACCCTCTCTCTCTCACCCTCTCTCTCTCACCCTCTCTCTGTGTCATTTCTTCCCTCTCTCTCTGGGTCTTGTTTGATGGGGTCATGTGTTGATTGCATGGCCAGAGGGTCAAATGATCCACTGAACAATCATTCTGGGAAATTGGTCCCAGAGAGAGAGAGACCTCCACCAGACAGGATAAACAGGACCCCACATCTCTGCAGCTCATCTAGTTTCATGCTAAATTAAAAGCATCATTACATCTTACGGCTGCTTCCTCAGGCACTGCGGCCTGACCAATGACAGGAGAGAAGGGTTTATAGCTGCAGAGGTCTTGATTAAAAACAGTCCGATACAATAATCTATAGATAATTAACGAGTAACAATGTAAGTTTTATCATGCATCCCTAGCGTTGGTTCACATTCACTCAACCATAAAATGAACTCTGATGACTAAATGAATTTATGATTGAAAAAATTGTCGATAACATTTCTACATTTCATGAATGCTAAACACACAACAAAGGTTGTACATGTCACCCCTGAGGAGAACCCATCATGCCACCACCCCTGAGGAGAATCCATGTCCTTCCCAGGTATTATCCCTGGAGTCTGACGTGCTTCCAGAGTACAAGCTCCAGCCTCTGGACACCTCCAGATGGACCCTGCTGCACTACAGCCCCTTCAAGGCCATGTGGGACTGGCTGATCCTGCTGCTGGTCCTCCACACTGCCGTGTTCACCCCCTACTCCGCCGCCTTCCTCCTGGACGAACACCGGAATGTCCGCAGGAGGAGCTGTGGCTACACCTGCAACCCTCTCAACCTGGTGGACCTCCTGGTGGACATCCTGTTCATCGTGGACATCGGCATCAACTTCAGGACCACCTACGTGAACCACAACGATGAGGTGGTGACCCAGCCTGGCAGGATCGCGCTGCACTACATCAAGGGCTGGTTCCCCATCGACCTGGTGGCCGCCGTGCCCTTCGACCTGCTCATCTTAGGCTCCGGCTCTGACGAGGTGAGGGGCTTCATTATACAACATTTATATGTGATTTATACATTATGCGTTCTTGAAAACTGCAAATCCGTCCATTCCACTTTTTATTAAGAAAATAATATATGTTTAATCCTTAGTCAGTTATTTTTTTAAAGTTAGTAGCGTTGGTTAGGGTTAGTAGGGTTAGTTAGGGTTAGTTTCACCCACATTTGAAAACAATCCCACGCCCCTGGGTGAGGGACAAACCATCACTGTTGTCAGGATTGTGATTGTGATGAAACTAGACTTAAGTGACCTGATAGATATTATGTTGATAAGCGTGTTAGCTGCAGACAGCCATCGACTACGTGATGTCTCCAGTCCCCTCGTCCAGTCCCCTCGTCCTACTCCAGTCTAACTCTACTCTCTCCGACTTCTCTCATCCTGTCTCTCTTCCTGGGGACCCTCCAAAGATGGCCACTCTCATTGGCCTATTGAAGACGGCACGTCTTCTCCGATTGGTCCGCGTGGCCAGGAAGCTGGACCGCTACTCGGAGTACGGCGCCGCCGTCCTCTTCCTGCTCATGTGCACGTTCGTGCTCATCGCGCATTGGCTGGCCTGCATCTGGTACGCCATCGGCTTCGTGGAGCGTCCGTACACGGAGACGGGCTGGCTGGACAACCTGGCGGAGCAGCTCGGGAAACGCTACAACGACAGCGACGCCACGTCCGGCCCGTCCATCAAGGACAAGTACGTGACGGCGCTGTACTTCACCTTCAGCAGCCTGACCAGCGTGGGCTTCGGGAACGTCTCCCCCAACACCAACTCTGAGAAGCTCTTCTCCATCTGTGTCATGGTCATCGGATGTGAGTCCAGCAGATGCTTTCTAGAACTAAAGCAATTTTACATTTAGTTTTAGAATATATATATATGAATATACAAGTTTAAATTTGATCCATTTAGCAGATGCTTTCTGACCCAAAGCGACGTACAAACAGTTCATATAGAAAGTACAGAACCAGGAATAAAAACGTGATCCGTTCAGGGTTTCCCGCAGCACTTTGCAGTTAAGGCAGCCGCCTAAGCAACACACGCCTGCCGCCTTAACTAAAATATGAGCCATATCCGCCGTGTTACTGTCTTGTTTTCTCCCTTTCATTCCAAACCGTGACCAACGCCAGTCTCCCTTCTCTGCAGAACGAATATGTCCCCCCCCCCATGGCAAACCTCACCCTACCACCTTAACTAACACATTTTCTACGTGAAGCCATGCTGTTGCAATTCACCCTCACATTGCGATAATCCACACATCACATAACTGAGCCTCTGGCTCACAGCCCTCATGTACTGAGTCACCTGTCTGACCTTTAACCTCTGACCTCCGCCAGCCCTCATGTACGCCAGCATCTTCGGGAACGTGTCGGCCATCATCCAGCGCCTGTACTCGGGCACCACGCGCTACCACACCCAGATACTGCGGGTGAAGGAGTTCATCCGCTTCCACCAGATCCCCGGAGGACTGCGCCAGCGCCTGGAGGAGTACTTCCAGCACGCCTGGTCCTACACCAACGGCATCGACATGAACGCAGTAAGTTGGCTCAGTGACATCATGCCCTGGGTACTGTGATGACCTGCTGTCTCAGTGACATCATGCCCTGGGTACTGTGATGACCTGCTGTCTCAGTGACATCATGCCCTGGGTACTGTGATGACCTGCTGTCTCAGTGACATCATGCCCTGGGTACTGTGATGAACTGCTGTCTCAGTGACATCATGCCCTGGGTTGTGTGTTGTGATTGGTTGGATGGGCAGTGGGATGAGTGTTTAACTGCTCATTAGCTGCTGATGTAATCCTGCAGCTCTGTTTGTCTCTTCCGGGAGTTTTTACTCATCTTCCTCGAGGGCTCAGTATGTCCTGATCACAAAAGTACACGCATCCTTCACTCAAGTAGAAGTAAAGATGTTTAAAAAGACAAAAAGTTGAAGTACTGACTATTTCATTCAAGTTAAAGTAAAGAAGAAAAAAAATCATCCTTTTTGAAAGTTTTTTGGGCAAAATATCTTTTTGACCTTTTTAGATGTTTTTTGTTGTTGTCATCAAGTACTCATCAATGATACAATCTCCTGGTTGAGGGACATGTCCCCTCCATCTCCACCCGGGTGACCGAGTCACATCTGCTCTGCTCTGCGTGTTGACCCCCTCTGTCAAGGTGCTGAAGGGCTTCCCGGAGTGTCTGCAAGCGGACATCTGCCTGCACCTGAACCGCAGCCTGCTGCAGAACTGCAAGGCGTTCCGGGGGGGCAGCCAGGCATGCCTCCGCGCCCTCGCCATGCGCTTCAAGACCGTGCACGCCCCGCCAGCCGACACGCTCGTCCACTACGGAGACGTCCTCACCGCCATCTACTTCCTGTCCAGGGGTTCCATCCAGATCACCCGCGACGACGTGGTGGTGGCCATACTGGGTAAACACTGTGACCTCTGACCTCTACACTATGACCCATACACTTGCAAGAAGTCCTCCATTCTTCCAGCTCTCACGTCCCCACTCTGCACCAGGGGGCTAATATCACAATAACACCCTCCCCACACCTCTCTGTCTCTCATCTGTCTCTCTCTCCGCTCTCTGTCCTCTCTCTCATCTCTTTGTCTATCATCTCTCTCTCTCACCTCTCTCTCATCTCTCTCTCTCTCTCTCTCTAGAGAAGAACGACATCTTCGGGGAGGCCCTGTACTCGGAGCCGGGGAAGTCCAATGCAGACGTGCGTGCCCTGACGTACTGTGACCTCCAGCGCATCCAGCGGGACGACCTCCTGGAGGTGCTGGACATGTTCCCTAGCTTCGCCCACTCCTTCTGGAGGAACCTGGAGATCACCTTCCACCTGCGAGACGTAAGGGACCAACACACCAGATACACTCACTGTTTTACACGTTTTTATATAAAATGTATTGGATTATTAAATGATAATATGAAATTTTAGGAAAAAAAGGAAATATAAGAAAGAAAAAAAAGAAGGAAATATTCATAATTCATAATTATGACTGGCTGTATAGTAGAAATCCATCTGTCTCCATACGCAGTGTGTGTGTGTGTGTGTGTTCGTGTGTGTGTCTCCAGGATGAGCAGCCTCCACCACTGACCTCGCTGGCAGACTCAGGAGACGAGTGTGTCTGCCGCTCCAGACACAGAGGGCACTCCCTGGACTGCAGGAACAGACCCGGTCAGTCACCCAGCCCTGCATCTGACTCAACCTACAACTGATTCATTCTAGGACTGATTCAAACTGGGACTGATTCATCCTTGGACTGATTCAAACTGGGACTGATTCATCCTTGGACTGATTCAAACTGGGACTGATTCAAGGACTGACTTGATCATTAAGAGAAACAATTAATTACTGTGACATATTAGGACCAGGGTTCATTGAATGAAAAACTAATAGTAAAGTGAATAGTAGTAATAATATATAGTAGTAATAGTAGTAATAATATGTATGATAGTACACCTGTGTATATTGATGATAGTAACGTTGGTGTGCTTCCTGGTTAGACGGGATGGACCAGGACGAGCCGTACCCCTGCCGGCATGGCCCCGCCCCCCCGAGCGTGTGGGAGGAGCTCTGCAGCTGTGGCTCCTCCTCTTCCTCCTCCCACACCAGTGACAAGCCCCGCCCTCCCCGGGACAGAGGGGAGGAGGGGCTGGGCTACACCCCCCCTGGGGTGCGGCTGTTGCCCCCTAGTGGCGTCTCCGGACCACAGGAGCGCCCCATGGACCGGACCCTGCCAGGTACTTGGCAGCTCTTCTCCTGAGAGTAACTACAGTGTACCTATAGTAACAACATTGTAGGCACTAATTATTATTAGTGAAACTTGGTATGGGGTAGGTAGGGCTTTCCAGGTGAAAGTAGTTGTTAATATAGATCTAATGTACTATAATGGAATTTAATTAAATAATTCCTATTCATCTACAATAATACTATAGGCATTCCTATGTTACAAAGTCGTTTACGTATCCTGAAAACAGTAACGAGTAACTAGTGTAACTAATCCTGATAGTGTTGGGGCCTGGGCCTGCAGCCTCTCTGCTGGCCGTGCCCGGGGCCGTGCCCGGGGTGTACAGGTACTGGCCGTCCGGCTCCCCCCAGTACCCCGCCCGCGGCTGGCGCTCCGCCTCCATCAGGGCCGCTCCGGCCCCGCCCCCGGCCCCGCCCCCGCCCCCGGCCCCGCCCCCGCCCCCCAGCGACCTGGAGACACGGCTGGAGCTGCTGCAGTCACAGCTCCACAGGTAACCTGGGATTCAAACCTGACGCTTCTTCATATACAGCTGCTTCGCATAAAAACATCTGCTGAATGAATAAATATACAAATATAATAAACAAAAAATGTTTTCAATGGCATCATGTTGAGTTGTATGTGTGGGTCTCTGGGCAGCATTGTGTTGACCTGTATGTGTGGGTCTCTGGGCAGCATCGTGTTGACCTGTATGTGTGGGTCTCTGGGCAGCATTGTGTTGACCTGTATGTGTGGGTCTCTGGGCAGCATTGTGTTGACCTGTATGTGTGGGTCTCTGGGCAGCATTGTGTTGACCTGTATGTGTGGGTCTCTGGGCAGCATTGTGTTGACCTGTATGTGTGGGTCTCTGGGCAGCATTGTGTTGACCTGTATGTGTGGGTCTCTGGGCAGGCTGGAGACGCGCATGACAGCTGACATCACCGTGATCCTGCAGCTGCTGCAGGGGCAGGTGGTCCCCCCTGCCTACAGCAGCCCGGCCGGCCTCTACAGCACCGCAGCCCCGGGCCTTCATAGCCTCTACCCCCCACCCCCCCCGGCCCTGGACAGCCCCCCCACACAGGTACACTCAACTGGTCATCCAGCAGCTTGTACTGACAGTGTACAGGAAGCTCAGCAGCTCTGGGTCCTTGTGAAGAGGCAGGGACAGTGGGGACAGAGCTCGGCTCGTAGACACCAGCTCGGCTCGTAGACACCAGCTCGGCTCGTAGACACCAGCTCTGCAGCATCAGTTTGAGGTCAGCAGGGTTTTGAACCTCCTCTTGTGTGTTTCAGCCGTCTGCAGACGTGAGTTCAGAGGTCAGGTCCCAGGAGTCCCTGTCCTCCGGCATCCACGTCACCCTGGCCTCGGACGACACCATGTCCGTTACCCCGGAGATGGAGGGGAGAGCGTTGCTAGGCGCCCAGGCCTCGGTCCGGCCCTCTATAATGGGGCCTCCAGGGCTGAGCAGGAGCCTGCGATTCCCCTCCCTGCCTGGGAGCCTGGACCTCCCCTCCCTGCCTGGGAGCCTGGACCTCCCCTCCCTGCCTGGGAGCGTGGACCTCTCCTTCCTGCCTGGGAGCGTGGACCTCCCCTCCCTGCCTGGGAGCCTGGACCTCCCCTCCCTGCCTGGGAGCCTGAACCTCCCCGGCCCAGAGGACGTCCACACACAAATGTCAGACCCAGCGCTGCCTCTTACATGAAGCCCTCACACCCGTCTCCCCCTCCTGCCCCAAGCACAGCCCTCACACCCGTCTCCCCTTCCTGCCCCAAGCACAGCCCTCACACCCGTCTCCCCTTCCTGCCCCAAGCACAACCCTCACACCCGTCTCCCCCTCCTGCCCCAAGCACAGCCCTCACACCCGTCTCCCCCTCCTGCCCCAAGCACAGCCCTCACACCCGTCTCCCCCTCCTGCTCCAAGCACAGCCCTCACACCCGTCTCCCCCAAGCACAGCCCTCACACCGGGGACCTGATACTGGTCTTGCTGCAGTCTTTCACTGTGTTGTTTTGACTTGTGTATTATAGTTTTCACTTTACATCCCCTGCAGGTGAGGCACCCTAGCAACCAGCCTAGCAACCAGCCTAGCAACCAGCCTAGCAACCAGCCTAGCAACCAGCCTGAGTCTGACACAGCTCTCTGGACCTGAACATCTGTTTCTCAGTGGTCACAAAAATCAATTGAATACCTCAGTAGCAGTTGAGTACTAACAGAACATGAAGCATTTTTAAACAGCAGCTTGCATCTTGCTCTGCATCTTAAAGACATACACCTCTACCTGACTACCGTCACATTTTTTACTTGACTGTACAATAGTTTTATTGAGTTGATATAGTTTTTTCTGTAGTAATAAAATATCTATTTTTTTTCTTCTCAAATGTCTGTCTAATGTATATACCACTAACCCCAAGTTATTTAGTAGACTGTTTAAATAAAGATGTTTTTCATATCACAATTGACCAGATGATTTTTTATGATAAAAAAACACAATTCAATGGATTACAACATTTGGTTCAGTTGAAATATTCATATGATATACAGAAACTACGCAAGCAATTTAAGGGAATTAAGAATAATTATAATGTTCACACTGCTAAAAAATAAAACCCTACATTGCATACACTAAAATAACAATCTACTCCATCAGATAAAACGTAATCGTCAATCAACTTATCAACATGCTGAAAGTTCTGTTTCGGACTAAGAACACAGGTGTGTCCACCAGGGAGAGTCTGTTCCCGCCCCACGTCCTGTACCAGGAGAGGTTCCGAGCGTTCCTGCTTACCGGGGTAGTCCCCAGACAGCCACCATGTGTGTGTACTTCTGCTCTGGTGTACATCCATGTCCCATCCATGGACACGTCAAGACTGGACAACTGTACACACAGTTCATGGATGAGGTCTGGCTCCAAGACATGCCAATGAAATCCTCATTCCTAGAGGTAACTGGCACACACACACACACAGGACACCCTTGTTACCAGAGGTAACACACACACGCACAAACAGGACACACTTGTCCCCAAAGGTAACACACATGCATACACAGACATACACAACCAACTGCATGTGTGGTGGGGGCAGACAAGAGTCCTTCAGAGGGCCGCGGTCCCCCCCGCGTTGTGGAAAGGCTCTGTTGGGAGTCAGGCCCCGGCCCAGGCCCCGGCCCCCCTCAGGACTGGCGTCACACGCGCAGGATCTCCAGGCAGTTGTTGTAGCAGATGGCGATCCAATCCGGCTGGGTGGAGGCCCACTGGACGTTGTTGATCTCTCCCTCGGCTGTGTAGGCCAGGATGGGGTCCTCGATGGCCCTGGGCATCTGCTGGATGTCCCAGATCAGAGCCTGGTGGTCGTCCGCTGGGGGGAGGGGGGAGGGGGGGGTTAGTGTTTGTGCACTATGAAGGACATGTATTGCAGTCCTGGTGAGGTGTGGGGAGGTGTGGGGTGTTAAAGTTACCTGCGGTGCAGATGTGGCAGGAGGAGTGCGGCGCCCAGGCAATGCCGTTGACACAGGCGCGGTGGTTGTTGAGGCGGGCCACAGGGGTGCAGGGCACACGCACATCCAGAATCACCACCTGCAACACACCACCAGCAAACAGAAGGAAACTTAGTTCCACACATCCACCCAAACACCACATCTGCTGTGAGGTCCTGCAACCCCAGCCCTCTGCAGCTGCAGCTCTGAGCGCCAGCACTCTGCAGGGCTGCAGCTGTGAGCGCCTGCACTCTGCAGGGCTGCAGCTGTGAGCGCCTGCACTCTGCAGGGCTGCAGCTGTGAGCGCCTGCACTCTGCAGGGCTGCAGGCGTGTCTGTGCTGTCACCTCCATGCCGTCCATGGCCATGGTGGCCAGGTAGTTGGGGTCCTGCTTGTTCCAGCAGAGGCGTAGCAGCGGGTGGTGCTGTGGGTCCTCGTAGATGATGGTGCTGTGCTCCAGGTGCCGCAGATCGAACATCCGCACCGAGCCAGTCCGCCCCCACCGACGCAAACATGTCCCTCCCTCCACCCGCACGGCTGAAGGCTATGTCATACACCTGCCATGGACACACACACATCATACACCCGTTTTCGATTGTGTTTGCTTTCAACAAAACAGCATAAAAGAGAGACTTTTGACCTGCTTGCTTCCAGCTCTGGGCTAATCAGTTCAAATCCTCTCATTGATCCTGAAGGGAATTGGAGCCCCCTGTGAACACAGTCTCCATGTCGTACAGCTGAGCTTACCTCCTTATCATGGGCGATGAGCTGGGTCTTCACGTGCCCTGACACCAGGTTCACTCTGCCCAGAACCTGCCCCGTCTCCAGCCCCCAGATGGTGCAGGTGGTGTCAATGCTGGAGGTGCCTGCATACCAGAAACACAACATCTCTCAGTGAACCATGACACAATACACCTCTGTTGGTGAAATATTATTATTGTTGTTGCACTGTGTCAGGTAAATCAATTACTTGACTCTGACCACTGAAACACTTAGAACTACACACATCTGATGCTTATGTCCTGCTGTGCTCTCTCGAAGCTGTGTTTTAAGACGTTTTGGAATAACAGTGTCTGCTGAACGAATAAAATGTACATATGTGTCTTAGTTCAAAATATTTGGTGTCTCAGTTCAGTGTATTTGTCAGAGGAGCACAAGGTTTAGTCACCCAGCAGGTTGGGATCCACCTCGTTCCAGTCGAAGGACGTCAGCGGGGCGCAGAAGTCTGAGTTTTTGTTGTTGTTCAGAAGACATTCCAGACGCGTGTCTGTCTCATTCACCTGGAACACAGGAGACAAGCTGCCCTCACCCTCACACACAGGAGACAAGCTGCCCTCACCCTCACACACAGGAGACAAGCTGCCCTCACCCTCACACACAGGAGACAAGCTGCCCTCACCCTCACACACAGGAGACAAGCTGCCCTCACCCTCACACACAGGAGACAAGCTGCCCTCACCCTCACACACAGGAGACAAGCTGCCCTCACCCTCACACACAGGAGACAAGCTGCCCTCACCCTCACACACAGGAGACAAGCTGCCCTCACCCTCACACACAGGAGACAAGCTGCCCTCACCCTCACACACAGGAGACAAGCTGCCCTCACACAACATGAAATCACCCTTTCTGCTGCACATGTAGGACAATTTGATTTAAGACACACAGTCTAATAAGTGCATGCTGTGAGAGGCAGGTGTTGAGTTCAGGATGAGCTGGTTTCACACACCCTCCAGATGCGCAGGTAGTCTCCGCTGGTGGCCAGCAGGTCGGGGTACACACCCTTGGTGTCTGGGATCCACATGATCTTGGTGGTGGGGTAGGGGTGATCAAATGTGTTCCGACACAAAAACTCAGAGCTCTCTTCCTCAAGCCCAACCAACTGCACCTGCAGGCCAGACAGCACGTTAAAGAAGGAGGTTAGTGTGCAGGCCACAATGATGAGAGCCTTCACAGGATAACTAATGCATATTGTGTTATGCTGCCCTTCCAGGTACTGTTTGCTACACTTAACTAAGGAGTCTCAGTGGTCTAGGCATATTCATGGTCACCAGATAAATAGATCAAAACTAGTCCATTTGAATACTGTACCAGAAGAAGGCTTTTCAGATACATCACACTCTGTAATAATACAACACACTTGTTGTAATACTGTTTACCTTGTTGTTGTATTCTTCGACAAAACTACCAAGCGCAAGTCGGAAGCGTTTGTCCGGTCGGACACTCCAATTCATTGCATATACCGTCCATGGTGCCTCGTATTTGTAGATTTCTTTGCGCTTACCGTGAAGCGACATAGCAGAGGCAGTGAATAACAAAACACGTCCAAATTACTACAGAAGAATATAACCCGTCAAATGGATGGAGACGAGGCCCAACCCCCTATGATCCACTAGCTTATTCTAAACGTTAGCCTATACTCGTTATCATTATACGTCAAGTATGTAGTCAGACAATATTACTTTACGTGTCGAATTTGTACCACTTTCAAACACAAATTGCCTATGTGATGTCTATGGAAACAAGACTTCTGACAAGCGTCAAGAATCCTTGTATCGTGTTATTTCCAAACACCAACGCGCCCCGATGAAAACAGTCTGAGAAGCAATGGCGGCGGCCTAGGACCACAATTACATTGAGCTATTCAGCGTCGCTCTGGCTGTTTAGTCCTCCTTAATACGGTGCCGAGCTAACAAAATGGAGGGGAGAAAAGCATAAACGCGCAAACACACATACGACGTAAGAAAGTCCGTAATTTTTTAGTTGTATAGGTGCTACCCAGTTGATGTTTTGGTGGGCCAGTGCTTGTTTGTGACGTAGTTCCGCTACGTGAGGGTTTACTACAGCCGGCTGCTTCCGGTCTTTGGCTGCTTCAGCTGACAGACTCCTCCCCTTTTACCTCTCCTTTCATTTGAAAATTTGTCGAAATTCCACTTTACCAGTCCCTGCCACACTTCACAGTCTACTGTAACACAATGTGATTCACATACGCTGTGTATTTGGGTTAGTTTAAACCTGTGGACTAGGGTACATTTCCATTCATTTTTGTAGCATTTTTATTTATTTGTTGATGGGATGGTTCACAGTCTATAATTTTCATAGCTTGAGTGGTTTACAATATCAGTCTGTGTTGATAAGCTTGGATGTGATTGATGTGATCTGTGTCAGAGGCAGTCCAGTAACACCTGATGTGATCTGTGTCAGAGGCAGTCCAGTAACACCTGTGTATTCAGAGACGGAGGCTGGTAGAGACACAACTAGAAACTCTTTAATTACACAACCTCCTAAAACAGGTAGATTCTGGATATTATTATCTTGTTGCAGCTGTTGATCATAACGTTTTAGTCTATGTGATCATGTTGGTTATTACATTACATAGAAGGTTTAGTTATGTATGCTTTATGCTGATTTGATCTTTCAGATTCAATATTCTTGGATTGTAGAGGGATCATCACCAATCTGTTAAGATGCTCAACATGACCTCTCAGTTTCAAACTTCAACCTTGAACACCAGTTTAGGGTATTTCACAATATGTCATGACATGTATGAGGGCGTTGTGTTCTGGGCTTGTTCCAGTGCAGTCTTGTCTCTGTTTGGGTTCCCTGCGTGTGTCACCGTTCTCTGGGAGCTGTTTCAGAAACACAGGAGAGGAACCCCCACCACCCCCAACGACGTCTTCATGCTGAACCTCACAGTCATGGACTCTGTTTTCTTAGGTTCTGTTCCTCCTAGTTGGTTTAATTATTTGGTCTGGCACAACATCCCTTTTTGGACTGTTTACGCGTAAACTATTTTGTGTTCATATTTCTGTTTTTGAATAGTATAATTGTGTTACTCGTGCATATTTTTTTAAATATGAGAATAAGAATAGTAGAATTTTGGTTAATTTCTATATGCTGAGTTTGTATTGGTGTTTGTAGATACGTTAGTGTGAATATAAGACGGGAGAAGGTTCCGGAAGTTGAGACTGGAGTTTGAGACACGTGCAGATTAGAAGCAGACTACTTTTTGAGCTTCATCTTTTCTAGGCCATTATCTTTCTTCTGTTTTCCACAAATGTGTGATTCTGTTCCTGTGAAGTTGTTGAGATTGACTGAATATTAAAGAGACTATAATGGATGTCCAGGAGCCTGGCATGACTCAAGTGGAAAACAGCAGAAGTTTACAGTTGATAGGCTGTGGGATGCGAGTCAAACCCTTTTACTTTGCCCACGTGAAGAAGTAGGTTAATTAACAACAAAACTGTGAAATGTTGCTACTACAGGAACATAGCTATAATAATTGGGGCGGTTTTCCATTTAGATTTTTTTAAAATAATATTCCCTATGCAGCTTTAACTAAAAGTGTACACATGATCAAGCAGTGTTTAACAGACTGTAAATTAAGTTCTGTACATCGTCCACCCTCCCCCATCATCATTAATCTAAAGTAAAAACTAGAGATAAAGACTCGTCAAACGCAAAGAAAATGTAAAGAATATCTCATCATCACTAATGAGTTTAACTGTGGATGTAAAGAAAAAAATACATATTAAGAACTGCAAAATAAATAACACCACCATCAATAAAAAACCTTGCAAACTCAGAACATAATCAAGAATGGAGCACTCAGACAGTCTTGCAACACCAGAAATGTAAAACACCCAGTTTTCCTAAATTATTCAAGTACAGAACAGGCATAAGAGTGCTTCCTGCAGTGGTGACACTGATCAGTGGAAATATTGCGAAGCACACAAACATCTTGGTTGGCATCATGGTTTTCAAGAAGAACACCAACACTGGAGGAAGGTAGGCGATGACCGCCATGACCAGGCTGTTGATGATGATCTGAAGAGCCTTCTTCTTCTGGGGGTGGAGGTTTCGTCCTGCAGGGTGAGAACTCTTCAGAGCCCGGAGGATGAAGAAGTCACAGACCCCTATGGTGGGCAGAGTGATGAGATAAGGCCAGAGAGTGATAGGTTGGTAGTACAAGTCAATATTGTATATGAATGCAATCCCATAAGCCAGAGTGGCAGCCCATACACAGATGGACATCAGAACCCTGGAGGTCAGACCCTTCCTGGCTCTGTACATGATTGGATGAACCACAGCCAGGTAGCAGTCCAGACAGATACAGGTCATGAAGAGAGGTCGTCCACTCAGACTCAAAGCATAGAGGCAGTTAAGAAGGCTTTCAAAAGACATGTTTTGCCAAAAGACATAGTTGCATACAGAGGTAGGCATGAATCCTAAGAAAACCAAGTCCATGACTGTGAGGTTCAGCATGAAGACGTCGTTGGGGGTGGTGGGGGTTCCTCTCCTGTGTTTCTGAAACAGCTCCCAGAGAACGGTGACACACGCAGGGAACCCAAACAGAGACAAGACTGCACTGAAACAAGCCCAGAACACAACGCCCTCGTACATGTCACTGCATTGTTTAAAATAATATGTCTCCATGGAGTCGGTGGAGTTGAAGGTTGAATTCAGAAACTGAGAGATCATGTTGAGCAGCATAACTGATCAGTGATGATCCCTCTGCTATCCACAACTGCTGAATCTGAAAGATCAAAATACCATACAGCACACATCAACATCTACAATGTGTGAAACAACATTCTTAAACAGACTAAGACCGGACATATGTTCATGTTGTTCTAATCTAGCTTGGATTTACAGAAGAAAGATAAATATATGTGATGTAATTATTTCATAAATGCCACCACATATACATACTAAACCTACCTTGCTATCTCGGAAGGGTGTGGATGAGTTTCCAGTTGTGTCTCTATCAAGACTCTGAATATGCAGGTGTTACTGGACAGGTGTTACTGGACAGTCTCTGACACAGATAGCATCATAGTAAAATCACAGTGTATGGAAATCAAGCAAGGGGGAGGAAGTCCATAAGCAAACCATAGATGTTGACAGGGAACAATCATAGGTATTTCTGCAGCTGTGTTTTTCTGTGGCACTTGCATGCAAACAAAAATAATTATCCAAAGTTCCATCGTTGTCAGACAGGCTTGTGGAACTCGGTTCATAGTTGTTAAAGGTTTTTAATGTAATCACCCTTCTACCAATTCAGAGAGCTCCCTTCCTTGGGGCTCCAACCATCAGAGGGAGGATGGGATGGTTCACGTCTATAATTTTCATACTTGAGGGGTTTACAATATCAGTCTGTGTTGATAAGCTTGGATGTGACTGATGTGATCTGTGTCAGAGGCAGTCCAGTAACACCTGATGTGATCTGTGTCAGAGGCAGTCCAGTAACACCTGTGTATTCAGAGACGGAGGCTGGTAGAGACACAACTAGAAACTCTTTAATTACACAACCTCCTAAAACAGGTAGATTCTGGATATTATGATCTTGTTGCAGCTGTTGATCATAAAGTTTTAGTCTATGTGATCATGTTGGTTATTACATTACATAGAAGGTTTAGTTATGTATGCTTTATGCTGATTTGATCTTTCAGATTCAATATTCTTGGATTGTAGAGGGATCATCACCAATCTGTTAAGATGCTCAACATGACCTCTCAGTTTCAAACTTCAACCGTGAACACCAGTTTAGGGTATTTCACAATATGTCATGACATGTACGAGGGCGTTGTCTACCGGGCTTGTTCCATTTGTGTTCATTTACAATGAACACAGTAACATTTGCTGTTACTGTCATTTATTTTAGTTGGTTAGTGGTTACCTTTTTATCACAGTGATTTTCAACCCCAAAATTGATCATGATTCATGAGTCATGTTAAAACAGTGTTGTTAAAATGTACACATAGTTTAATCATAACAACGTTGGCATTAATCAATAATACTGATAACAATATGTAGTAATAACTTAAAGTTTATGACTATTCCTGTTTGTACTGTATGTGTTTCTGAAGCACACAGGATGATCCTAACCTAGGCCTTTCCTCACAGCTGTGCAGGTGTCAGGACTTGACATGCTTTGCATACTGCAGGGAAATATATATTTGTGTGTGTCTGTTTAGACAACAAATATAATATTATACAAAAGAAGAGTCGGGGGTCTAGGTAATGGATGAGGGAGATGGGTGGAGTCTAGGTAATGGATGAGGGAGATGGGTGGAGTCTAGGTAATGGATGAGGGAGATGGGTGGAGTCTAGGTAATGGATGAGGGAGATGGGTGGAGTCTAGGTAATGGATGAGGGAGATGGGTGGAGTCTAGGTAATGGATGAGGGAGATGGGTGGAGTCTAGGTAATGGATGAGGGAGATGGGGGGAGTCTAGGTAATGGATGAGGGTGGAAGACGTACGTCTAGGAGAAACAGGCGGAACTGCTTCAGGCATGAGACTCAGAGGGAAGCTGGGCCAGAGAGAGAGAGAGACAGAGACAGAGAGAGGGAGAGAGAGAGACAGAGTAAGGGAGAGGGAAAGAGAGAGACAGAGACAGAGTAAGAGAGAGGGAGAGAGAGAGACAGAGTAAGTGTGAGGGAGAGAGAGAGACAGAGTAAGGGAGAGGGAAAGAGAGAGACAGATTGAGAGAGAGGGAGAGAGAGAGAGAGACAGAGTAAGTGTGAGGGAGAGAGAGAGACAGAGTAAGAGAGAGGGAGAGAGAGAGACAGAGTGAGAGAGAGGGAGAGAGAGAGAGACAGAGTGAGAGACAGCGAGACAGAGCAAGTAAGAGGGAGAGAGAGATTAATCTGGATTAATGGCAGAGGGGTCTGTTCTGGATGTAGCAGGGATCAGGCTAAGGGCCAGAAACAATTACATCATTTAATCCCCCCCCCCCCCTCTCTCTCTGTCACACACCTATACATTCTCCAGATGCACCCATCTGTTTTACCTGGCTGTCTCTTGACACACCCTTTCTACCCTACACAATCTCCCTCACACACCTGCCCTCTGATCAGAACCCAGACACACCTGCCCTCTGATCAGAACCCAGACACATCTGCCCTCTGATCAGAACCCAGACACACCTGCCCTCTGATCAGAACCCAGACACACCTGCCCTCTGATCAGAACCCAGACACACCTGCCCTCTGATCAGAACCCAGACACATCTGCCCTCTGATCAGAACCCAGACACACCTGCCCTCTGATCAGAACCCAGACACATCTGCCCTCTGATCAGAACCCAGACACACCTGCCCTCTGATCAGAACCCAGACACACCTGCCCTCTGATCAGAACCCAGACACACCTGCCCTCTGATCAGAACCCAGACACACCTGCCCTCTGATCAGAACCCAGACACACCTGCCCTCTGATCAGAACCCAGACACACCTGCCCTCTGATCAGAACCCAGACACACCTGCCCTCTGATCAGAACCCAGACACACCTGCCCTCTGATCAGAACCCAGACACACCTGCCCTCTGATCAGAATCCAGACACACCTGCCCTCTGATCAGAACCCAGACACACCTGCCCTCTGATCAGAACCCAGACACACCTGCCCTCTGATCAGAACCCAGACACACCTGCCCTCTGATCAGAACCCAGACACATCCTGCCCTCTGATCAGAACCCAGACACACCTGCCCTCCTGCTGTTCAAGTACACACGTATCTTGTCATTCTAGTAGAACAACATCAAAGTCTGATACTTTGAACAAGATTAAAGGAGTGCATCTTTTATCAAAATTATAAACAAAATTGATGTCAAATTAAAGTCTTATCCATTGTCACTTCCACACCAATGAACAGATTTACAGCCCTTAAACAGCTGGGGGTAGTCTTGTCCAGCAGGCCAGCTGAGCTGTGGGTTAGCAGGTCAGAGAGAGGCTGTGTTGAAGAGAGCCTCTATTCACTTTAGATAATTGGTGCCATAAGCCGAGTCGCTCCAGCTGCCTGTCAGCTCTGGAGCCAGCTGCTTGGTCCTCTCACCTGGGATCACTGTCTCCACCACCCTCTCCACCTGCACCACCCTCTCCACCTGCACCACCCTCTCTACCTCCACCACCCTCTCCACCTCCACCTCCACCACCCTCTCCACCTCCACCACCCTCTCCACCTGCACCACCCTCTCTACCTCCACCACCCTCTCCACCTCCACCACCCTCTCCACCCCCACCACCCTCTCTACCTCCACCACCCTCTCCACATCCACCTCCACCACCCTCTCCACATCCACCTCCACCACCCTCTCCACCTCCACCAACCTCTCCACCCCCACCACCCTCTCTACCTCCACCACCCTCTCCACATCCACCTCCACCACCCTCTCCACCTCCTCCCTTTTCCATTTTCTCTCTCTCTCTCTCTCTCTCTCTCTCTCTCTCTCCCTCTCTCCCTCTCTCCCTCCCTCCCTCCCTCTCTCTCTCTCTCTCTCTCTATCTCTCTCTCTCTCTCTCTCTCTCTCTCTCTCCCTCCCTCCCTCTCTCTCTCTCTCTCTCTCTCTCTCTCTCTCTCTGTCCCTCTCCCCCCTCTCTCTCTCTCTCTCCCTCTCCCCCCCCTCTCTCTCTCTCTCTCTCTCTCTCCCTCCCTCCCTCCCTCTCTCTCTCTCTCTCTCTCTCTCTCTCTCCTCCCTCTCTCTCTCTCTCTCTCTCTCTCTCTCTCTCTCCCTCCCACTCTCTCTATCTGTCTCTCTCTCTCTTACTGAGCTTCCTGTTTCCTCTCTTCATCCCTACTCCGGTCTGTATTGTCTCACGCGCCTCTCTTCATCTCACATTTCTCGGAGACATGGACAGTGACCACACACTGGTTCTCCTCCACCCTGCTGGGCCAGCTGTTGCCACACAATTTACGATGAAACAGATTATGCAGATTTAGTTGTTTTCAAAGAAACGCAGATTAGAGGGGATATTGTTTATTTACTGGAACCAATCCTGTCAGAGGCCATTCGTGAATAGACAATGCCATCACTGTGTCCTATGTGGTCTGGACCTGTCATAATCCAAAAGTTTATCTGAAGGACATCGTTTTTGAGGATGTATATGGGACAAAAATATTAAACATTTACAATATATGTTGTTTAGCAAATTAACCAAATGTTTTATGAACAGTCATTGTAAATGTTCAATTGATGACAGTGAATCCAATTCTTGCTGAATCATTTATTGATGAACACATTACTGTATCTCAAAAACAGCATTCTGCAGCATTCAGCACTCTGAGGGGGTCATCCTTCCATATTTACAAATTATGTAATCAAACATTATCGCTCAGATTAAATCAATTTCTATTATTTTTACACAAAAATTTAAAAAATGTATTCAAAAAGTTGTTAACATTTGCATAGATCCAGTTTATCAGCCCTCTACATGAATAAGATGTGCTCTGTGCTTCTCACTGTCTATTACAGTAATAATACAAATTTAGTTGTCTGTATGTGTGTGTATTTTAGTGCAGTGTTTTTAGCGTGAATGTATGTCAGTGTGTATGCGTTAGTGTGTGAATGTTGTGTGTATATATGAGTGTGTATGCATGAGTGTGTGTGTGTATATATGAGTGTGTATGCATGAGTGTGTGTGTGTATATATGAGTGTGTATGCATGAGTGTGTGTGTGTGTTACTCCTCCATGCTTCACTGGCGAGACATCATTCTTACAAATTCTGCCGGAGAGAAAAGACAAGCGTGTCAGAACCCATAACCCCAACCCTACCCCATAACCCCAACCCTACCCCATAACCCCAACCCTAACCCTAACCCTAACCCTACCCCATAACCCCAACCCTACCCCATAACCCCAACCCTACCCCATAACCCCAACCCTACCCCATAACCCCAACCCTACTCCATAACCCCAACCCTACCCCATAACCCCAACCCTACCCCATAACCCCAACCCTAACCCTAACCCTAACCCTACCCCATAACCCTAACCCTACCCCATAACCCCAACCCTACTCCATAACCCCAACCCTACCCCATAACCCCAACCCTACCCATAACCCCAACCCTAACCCTAACCCTAACCCTACCCCATAACCCCAACCCTACCCCATAACCCCAACCCTACCCCATAACCCCAACCCTACTCCATAACCCCAACCCTACCCCATAACCCCAACCCTACCCCATAACCCCAACCCTACTCCATAACCCCAACCCTACCCCATAACCCCAACCCTACTCCATAACCCCAACCCTACCCCATAACCCCAACCCTAACCCATAACCCCAACCCTACCCCATAACCCCAACCCTACCCCATAACCCCAACCCTACCCCATAACCCCAACCCTAACCCATAACCCCAACCCTACTCCATAACCCCAACCCTACCCCATAACCCCAACCCTACCGCATAACCCCAACCCTCCTGCCTCTAGCTGCTGTACCCCCCCCCCCCCCCCGCTGTTCCTCCTGCCTCTAGCTGCTGTACCCCCCCCCCCCCCGTTGTTCCTCCTGCCTCTAGCTGCTGTACCCCCCCCCCCCCCGCTGTTCCTCCTGCCTCTAGCTGCTGTACCCCCCTCCCCCCTCATTACCTTCGAAGTCCACCGTTCCGTCTCCATTGTCGTCTGCTTCCTGGACGATGGCGTCGATCTCCCTCCGAGCCATGTGCTCCCCCATCAGCTTGGTCATGGCGGAGCGGAGCTCCTCCGTGGTGATCTCCCCGTCCCCATCCATGTCGAACTGGACGCACATGAAGCAAGCACAGGCGCTTCCTGTTAGAGGGCTTAGGAGGACGAGCCAGGGGACCACCAAGGAGAGAGACCACCAAGGAGAGACCACCAGGGAGAGAGAGACCACCAGGGAGAGAGAGACCACCAGGGAGAGAGAGACCACCAGGGAGAGAGACCACCAGGGAGAGAGAGACCACCAGGGAGAGAGAGACCATCAGGGAGAGAGACCACCAGGGAGAGAGAGACCACCAGGGAGAGAGAGACCACCAGGGAGAGAGAGACCACTAGGGAGAGAGACCACCAGGGAGAGAGAGACCACCAGGGAGAGAGAGACCACCAGGGAGAGAGACCACCAGGGAGAGAGAGACCACAAGGGAGAGAGACCACCAGGGAGAGAGAGACCACCAGGGAGAGAGAGAGACCACCAGGGAGAGAGACCACCAGGGAGAGAGAGACCACCAGGGAGAGAGACCACCAGGGAGAGAGAGACCACTAGGGAGAGAGACAACCAGGAAGAGAGAGAGACCTCGGGAGGGAAGCTTCGTGAGTCTCGGCTTCATGAATGCAGCGATGATGAAGATCACAGTGTTTCAGAACGGCGATGCTAGATGTGTGTTTCTCACCTCCTTGAAGGCATCCTTCAGCTCCTTCATCCCAATCATGCCCGCTGTCTCCGCCAACAGTTTAGGAGCCATCAGCTCCACAAAGTCCTCGAAGTCCACCCTGCCTCCGACTGGGACACCAGAACAGGAAGGAAACAGAGGTCAACATTCACACTGCAGACAGGTAACTAGATTTGTTCCTCAGGGATTGTGAGTAAGGGCCTGTAGCAAGAGATCACAGGGAGAGAGATACAGACAGGTGGGTAGAGAGAGAGACAGAGTGAGGGGGGTAGAGAGACAGACAGGTGGGTAGAGAGAGAGACAGGTGGAGGAACTCACGGTTCATGTTGATGTTCTGGCTCAGTTCGATCAGCTCCATCTCAGTGGGCATGTAGCCCATGGTCCTCATCAGGTTCCCCAGGTCCTTACAGCTGATCAGGCCATCCTTGTCCTTGTCAAACTCCGTGAACGCCTCCCTCAGCTCTGCAGAGGCACACGGGGGCATGAAGCTTGATGACTGAACAGTCTCTCAACGCCTCAAGATTTCCTGCCCGATCATTAACAAACTGACTTTGAGTGTTCTATAAAGTTGACTCAAACAGGGTAGCTACAGGTAATGAAATATGAGATTATTGGAGTATAGCTCAGTTAAGAGGTCAGTAATCAACTCACAAGATAGTGAGTCACTCTGTCAAAGTATAACTAAGACCTGAGAACACCAGACCTGAGCTGAAACAGTCTGTTGGAAAGCAGGGTGGAAACTCTAACCAGCAGGGAATGAGGGCTCCGCTTTCACAGGAAGGTAAACACAGACAAGAGGTGAGCTACCTGCCACTATACAATATCACCAATATTATATCTCCTGCAGTGTCACCAATATTATATCTAATGAAGCATAGCGCACGTTCAGTCAGGCAAGACCGCTCCCTGCACTCTGGCATCTTCTACAATGTTTCACTACTAACTCCCCCCACTAAGAACGCTCTTCTTTCCTATGTTGGGCTGTCATATGGTTCAGTTCGATTATCGCTCCCGTCTATCAATTAACGCTGTCGAAGAATCTCATGATCGTGCCTTTAAATAAGATTCTCTCCCAGTGTAGTTTCTCCAGGCTATCAAGTGCGCGACCCTCCACCTCCCCATCGCCGCCCGGTTCCTGTCTGTCTTAGACTCGTTGGTCGTCGGCTGCCGCCACCGCGACCAGTGTCTGGACTCCGTGGGGGATTCTTCTCGGATGCGGGCAGGCGCCCTCTGATCTATGATTCCCCACGGGGTCTAAGCTCCAAACTTTGTAGTACAATTACCATTCCGTAATAAACATCACTCTACTCATACCTGGTCTCTCCTGATTGAACTGCAGTGTCACCAATATTATATCTACTGCAGTGTCACCAATATTATATCTCCTGCAGTGTCACCAATATTATATCTACTGCAGTGTCACCAATATTATATCTCCTGCAGTGTCACCAATATTATATCTACTGCAGTGTCACCAATATTATAATTAAGTTCTACAAAATCCCCAATATTACAACAAACATCTACAATATCTTCTTCTGTATTATTCTCTTATATAAATAACATTTTCTGAAATCACATTGAAATAAAGCCATCATAAACATTCTTAAAACTGTTTACCTTCAATTTCATCCTCTGCCAGTTGTCTTTCCTGCAAGCATAGCACAACAATTAGATGTTTTATATTTGGAAACTGAAATTAAATTATATTATATTAGATTAGATTGTGTATGTTGAAATGTGTCTTTTGTAGTAGCATGGACAAAGAAGAAATGTGTTTCTGTACAACACTGCACTGTGGAAACACGTTAATGACCATTTCCCTTTCGCAAACAACGTCATGACTAGTGGGACTCGGATTTTAGAGATGAGATTGGACAAGGTCCAGCACAGAGCGCATGCTGGCATGTGTCTTAATAAAGGAGATTATGCTCTGGTAACAAAAAGCCATTCCTGCACGCAAGGTTACATCTGAAAAAATGTACTCTGCTCTTTACTGAACAAAACAACAAAACAACTCTTTATCTTGTTACTGTGGGATCTTAACATACTCAACATGGTTTCAGTTATGCCAACAATGTAGGTATGTTCAGGTATGTCAAGACAGGTATGTTCTGGTATGTCAAGACAGGTATGTTCTGTTGTCAGACTTACAATGTTCTTTCCTCCTCTCAGGAAGATGCAGGCTGCTCCAAGACTCATGTCTGCAGGAGGAGGAGAGGAGGTGGAGGAGGAGAGGTTAGGGGAAGAGGACGAAGAGAAGAGGAGAAGAAGAGAGGAGAGGAGGAAGAGAGGTTAGAGAAGGAGAACAGGAGGATGAGAACCAGAGGAAGAGAAGAGGGAGGTTAGACAAGGTACTGATGGTGTGTGTGGAGAGAAGAGGGAGGTTAGACAAGGTACTGATGGTGTGTGTGGAGAGAAGAGGGAGGTTAGACAAGGTACTGATGGTGTGTGTGGAGAGAAGAGGGAGGTTAGACAAGGTACTGATGGTGTGTGTGGAGAGAAGATGACCAGAGAAGAGGGAGGTTAGACAAGGTACTGATGGTGTGTGTGGAGAGAAGAGGGAGGTTAGACAAGGTACTGATGGTGTGTGTGGAGAGAAGAGGGAGGTTAGACAAGGTACTGATGGTGTGTGTGGAGAGAAGAGGGAGGTTAGACAAGGTACTGATGGTGTGTGTGGAGAGAGGATGACCAGGTGGAGCCTGGATTACAGCTGGAGGAGGGGTAGGAAGCACTCAGCAGGATTGAACACCACCATCCACCCTCTGGCTTTCCAGTATGAGAATCACATTTTCTGTTAGATTGTTTTGGTCTTATACAAACCATTCAGAAGAATAAACGCAGTTCAATAAATTAGAAAAATTCATTGAATAAAAATAAATACAAATTAAAATGTATTTACATACAATACATGCTGATATCTCATGTAAATACATTTGTGCCATTAAGTAAAAGATAATTATTATTATTTGTTAATTTTTTTAATCAACAATGCAAAAAACGATCAGGAAGTTCCACATACCGTGTCAGTTTGTCAGCGTGGCGCTAGGCGATGTCAGAGATGGCTGCAGTCTCTCCCCTCAGTCTGTCTGTATCTCCGAGCCTCCGTGTCTCTCTCCTCTCCTCTCCGTGTCTCTCTCTTCTCCTCTCTGTGTCTCTCTGTCCTCAGGCTGGGCTAGACCTGGACTGACCAGCAGGGAGGGGGCTGAGTGTGTGCGTGTTTGTATGTGCGTGTTTGTCTGCAAGTGTGTGTGTGCATGTCTGTATGTGTTTGTCCATGAAGGCAGGTCAAAGATTATGATCTAATTGGTTGCCCTTGGATTAAGCTGCTACATTGTCACAACATGAAATAGTGGTCATCTGTTTCAAACTATTGGTTTGACAGGAAATGTAGCAACAGTAAATTATGACAGTGTATATTGTGCTAATATCTTAATGGGTATTGTTTACATGGGAAGTGGAGTTTAAATTTGATTATAAAATCTGCATGTGTGTTTGTGGATTGAAGGAACATTCTCAACATGACATGAGCATGTTAATTAACTGTAGCTGGTTCCAGTGTGGTTGGGTCCTCACTGAGGTTAGGGTTACTGAGGTGGTTGGGTCCTCACTGAGGTTAGGGTTACTGAGGTGGTTGGGTCCTCACTGAGGTTAGGGTTACTGAGGTGCCCTTGGCCAAGCTGACATTCCCTCTACGTCCTTCTGTTATGTAAAATCATCAAAAATCTGTTTGCATAAGAGATGTAATCTGAGGCTTTGGACCAACAGATTTCACTTGATTCTTTCTGCTGCGATGGGGCTGTGTGGGCTTATGTAAGGTCCTGGACACGGGAGAGTGGGGGTGGGGGGGGTTGTGTGTGTGTGTGTGTGTGAGTGATATGTGTATAAGGAGTTTGTGTGTGACTGTGTGTGTGACAGGAGTGAGTGTATGATAGACTGAGTGTGTGTGAGGAGTGTGTCTGGGTGCATGTGTGAGTGCATGTCTTATAAGGTTGTACATGAGTGTGTGTGTGTGTGTTAAATAAAATAAAGGAAGTAATTGAGCAACAGGAACATGTAGCGATGAACATGAGGAAACTATCTGTCAGCTGAATATCAGGAAGTACATTTAAAGGGTTTAGGAAGGATAGAAGGATTAGAGGCCAAACTGGTGTTGTACCATGAAGAGAGGGCATGGACAGAGAAGAGGAAACCCCCAAACTGCACTCTGGTTACACAACAGGATCAAGACTAGAGCACAAACACACATGTCTTACAAAAGGCGGGTGGGTGTAGATGGGTGCAGGTGGGGGTAGGTGGGGGCAAGTGGGGGTAGGTGGGGGCAGGTGGGAGTAGATGGGGGCAGGTGGGGGTAGATGGGGGAAGGTGGGGGCAGGTGGGGGTAGATAGGGGCAGGTGGGGGTAGATGGGGGCAGGTGGGGGCAGGTGGGGGTAGATGGGGGCAAGTGTGGGTAGATGGGGGTAGATGGGGGCAGGTGGGGGTAGATGGGGGCAGGTGGGGGTAGGTGATGTCTGCTCTGTACATGCTTGTGTGTGTGTGTGTTGATGTCTGCTCTGTACATGCTTGTGTGTGTGTGTGTGTTGATGTCTGCTCTGTACATGCTTGTGTGTGTGTGTGTGTTGACGCCTGCTCTGTACATGCTTGTGTGTGTGTGTGTGTGTGTTGACGCCTGCTCTGTACATGCTTGTGTAACATACACCTGTAGCTCATACTTCATGCTTCATGCAGATGTTCCATCTTAGTTCCATCCTATTGCTTAATTTCAACATAGAAAACATAATTTTAAAATAATTTTGTAACATTTTTGCGACCCTCTACTGTTGTATAGAGATAATTATTTCCTACATTAGTTGGGGCATCATTTGATTTCATCTGGTGTGAAACTGCATCGTAGAAGAAGCTTTACTTGTTCCGGTTCCGGTCGGCTGCCGCCCCGCTCCGCCATCATGAAGTAGTGAACAAAAAACGGATGAGAGACGGGGAAAAAATGGATAAACCAATTCAGAGATTAAATCCACGATTGATGTCAACGTAATGACAGTATATAGCAGCGCAGGGAGTGGGCGTATGGAAATATTGGGTCCAGAAACAAATTGATAAACTGTTTCACCGCCCGGCATTATCTACGGATTGCTTTAAAGAAGACCGACAGGCGTCAGTAGAGTAGGCTAGCTAGGTAGAGCTAGCTATCTAGCAGCTTAATTGACAGACATCGCCAGCTTAATGCTAACCGAGGAGCAGCAAAATGAGAAGGACTATCAATGAAAACAATGTGATGCGGTTGTTTTGAATACAGCTTCGAAAAAAAAGAGAGACAGAACAATATATTTCCTCTTAGGTCAACTAGCTAGCTCTCAAGCTAGCTACAGTGGATTCCAAAAGCCACGGTAAGACGACATAAATCATTCATTTCCCTAACGTTCGCTAGCTGGCTAGTTAGCTTGTAGCTAGCCTGCGAGTAAACTGTTGGATATCACATCGTTTTGTGATGGCAGCTAGCCATCTGTCTGTTAACGTTTTCTGATCTTAACATTCTGGACTAGCTACCTAGCCTGGTAGATTTATATCTGATCGTTGTCTTAGCCAGCACCAGGCTGCACCTAAGTAGTCTACAGTACAAGCTTCACTAGTCAAGAGAGCGGCCGTCATCTTAAGAGGACCCTCTCACCAGCTAGCATTACTTTAGCATGTAAGCTAACTGAAGCCAGAGCGGTGAATGTTTTCCGGTAGCTAGCGTAGGTAACGATTACATAGAGATTAGCTAGCGTCATAGCCTGTTGTAGGTAGGTAGCTAGTGTTAGCCTCATTTGACTAGCCAAGTCCAACGCTAACCCAGATGATGCTCCCCTCTCGGTTGTAGTTTGTCTGGCGAGTTACAGTAGACCCAGATTTAAAAAAAATAATCCCTGTGAAATTGCTAACGTTATTAGTAATATGCATTGGATGAATCTGTCCTCCTACTATTATATAAATCCAATTGATTGTCTTGGCAAGTGTGCGTGCATCAAGATTCGAAGCTTCAAATGTAAACGTTTTTATTTTAAAGATTTCTGCCTTTCATTGATCCATGGCGTGGTTTGTTGTGTGGTTGCAGCTTCTGTTTACGCGCATACGAAACTAATTACTTCTGCTTTGTCAAACCGCTTCAAGCACTTCTTACTGCAGAACATGTTGCCAAGCGTTGTATCATTTTAAATACATTAGTCTAATTTAAAGATGCATGCGGAGGCTGCATACAGTGCATTTGATGAGATTTGAAATAGGCTACGTTTTTTTCTGGTCAACATTTGTCATACTTTGCAAATGTTGTGTTCATTCAACGTTCTTTCAATTCGAAATCCGTTTGTTATTGAGAAGAGAGCAGGCCACAAGCCTCAGCTCCCATCTCGCTGCCACAGCGCAAGAGAACGTGTTCAGGGGTGTTCAGTCCTGGTGCTCTGGGTCCACTGTCCTGTATGGTGTAGATGTTTCCCTGCTCCAACACACCTGATTGTGTTGGAGCAGTGGACCCAGAGGACCAGGATTGAACAACCCTGGGCTAGACTGGCTCAGGAGTCAACCAAGCAGAGCTGGATGCCTGGCTGGTGTTCGTGTGCTTCTGAGAGAGTGTGGGTCTGAGAGAGTGTTCTTCTGGTGTGGGTCTGAGAGAGGGTTCTGCTGGTGTGGGTCTGAGAGAGGGTTCTGCTGGTGTGGGTCTGAGAGAGGGTTCTGCTGGTGTGGGTCTGAGAGAGGGTTCTTCTGGTGTGGGTCTGAGAGAGGGTTCTGCTGGTGTGGGTCTGAGAGACTGTTCTGCTGGTGTGGGTCTGAGAGAGGGTTCTGCTGGTGTGGGTCTGAGAGAGGGTTCTGCTGGTGTTGTGTTACCAGGCAGGGGAGAGGAGCAGCTCTCAGGATGCTGAGATGGACTGCAGACAGACACGGGTCGTGAGGGGGGAGGACCCTGAGCGTCTGTCTGCCTGTCTCTGTCTGTCTGTCTCCCTCTGTCTGTCTGTCTCCCTCTGTCTGTCTGTCTCCCTCTGTCTGTCTGTCTCCCTCTGTCTGTCTGTCTCCCTTTGTCTGTCTGTCTGTCTCTGTCTGTCTCTGCTGAGATGGGGGATATTATGGTCACACAGTAACTAGTGTGTCCCTTCCCTGGAGACAGACCACTTCTAGACGGCAGTGTGACGGTGCTGTACTCTGGGCTGTGTGGGAGGCGCTGAAGGAGTGTGTGTTGGTAACCACAGTTGCAGAAGAAGTAGATCATATTTATGTGTGTGCTCATGCGTGTGTTTGCTTGTGTGTGTGAGAGCAGGCGCTGGCCATGCCTTCGAGTGTGCGGGCGGGGAGCCTGAAGGACCCGGAGGTGTCGGAGCTCTTCTACAGGGACGACCCAGAGAAGCTCTTCACCGACCTCCGGGAGATCGGACATGGCAGCTTCGGGGCCGTCTACTTCGTAAGCTACCGGGGTGGGGTGGGGTGGGGGGGCAGTACAGCTAAGGATCTGGGACTTTGAATTGTTGGGCTGGAGCCATTATGTGGGCCAGACATCAGACACAAGGCTAGGGGGAGGGAGGGAGGGAGGAAGGGAGGGGGATGATGAGCAGGGAGAGAGGGGGATGATGAGCAGGGAGAGAGGGGGATGATGAGCATGGAGAGAGGGGGATGATGAGCATGGAGAGAGGGGGATGATGAGCAGGGAGAGAGGGGGATGATGAGCAGGGAGAGAGGGGGATGATGAGCAGGGAGAGGGGATGATGAGCAGGGAGAGAGGGGGATGATGAGCAGGGAGAGAGGGGGATGATGAGCAGGGTAAAAGGACGGTCCTGGGATGAGGATGGGTGCAGAGCAGGACAGTGAGAGGACATGGATGAAGGACAGGATGAGCATGAGAGGTAAGGTAAGAAAAACAGGATGAAGAAACAAAGAAGTGGGGGGAGAGGGGAGGGAAAGAGACAGAAAGGGGGGCCTCATGTTGACTTGGTGGCTGCTACACAGGGCTGTCTCTACCCTGTTAACCCCTTCCTGTCTCCTGTCAGGCCCACGACATCCGCACCAACGAGGTGGTGGCCATCAAGAAGATGTCCTACAGTGGCAAGCAGTCCAACGAGGTAAGCTGGCTCAGCATCTCTCCTCTCCCCCTCCTCCACAGCACCTCTCCTCCTCACCTCTCCTCCTCCTCCTCACCCTTCCATCCCTTCTCCTCTCATCCCTCCTCACGTCTCCTCCTCTCATCCCTCCTCACATCTCCTCCTCTCATCCCTCCTCACCTCTCATCCCTCCTCTCCTCACCTCTCCTCACCTCCTCACCTCTCCTCCTCTCATCCCTCCTTCCTATCTGCAGAAATGGCAGGACATCATTAAGGAGGTGAAGTTCCTTCAGAAGCTGCGGCACCCCAACACAGTGGAGTACCATGGCTGCTACCTGAGAGAGCACACCGCATGGGTGAGCACACACACCACACACACCATACAGACACACACACATCACACACACCGCATGGGTGAGCACACACACACCACACACACACCGCATGGGTGAGCACACACACACCACACACACCACACACACACCGCGTGGGTGAGCACACACACACACACCACACACACACCGCATGGGTAAGCACACACACACACACCATACAGACACACACACACCACACACACACCATACAGACACACACACACCATACAGACACACACCACACACACACACACCACACACACACCATACGGACACACACACACCATACGTACACACAGTCACATCTTTGTGTCCAGTTTCCCTAAATAACTGTCCTCGTGTTAATGTCTCTCTCCTCCCAGCTGGTTATGGAGTACTGTCTGGGTTCTGCGTCAGATCTGTTGGAGGGTAAGTTACCTGCACGGAGAAGTAGAACATGTGATCTGTTCCTCATCTCAAACACCCAGCTGTAGAGAGATCTCACCTCCCTGCTCTGTGATTCGTCTGACCTCCCTGCTCTGTGATTGGTCTGACCTCCCTGCTCTGTGATTCACCTGACCTCACTGCTCTGTGATTCGTCTGACCTCCCTGCTCTGTGATTGGTCTGACCTCCCTGCTCTCTGATTCATCTGACCTCACTGCTCTGTGATTCACCTGACCTCCCTGCTCTGTGATTGGTCTGACCTCCCTGCTCTGTGATTCACCTGACCTCCCTGCTCTGTGATTGGTCTGACCTCCCTGCTCTGTGATTGGTCTGACCTCCCTGCTCTGTGATTCATCTGACCTCCCTGCTCTGTGATTGGTTGGTTCAGTCCACAAGAAGCCACTCCAGGAAGAGGAAATAGCAGCCATTACCCATGGTGCACTGCAGGGCCTGGTGTACCTTCACTCTCACAACATGATTCACAGGTATATAACCTCTCTAGCTTTCGCTCTCTCTCTCTCTCTCTCTCTCTCTCTCTCTCTCTCTCTCTCTCCAGATGTCTCTCTGTACATCTCCTCCTCCTCTCTCTCTCTTCTCTGTGTCTCTGTCCTCCCCCATGTTTGTGTGACTCAGTGCTAGGTGTGCGAGGAGCAGAGTGCTGTTGTTAACTGTGTGTGCTGCTCCTCAGGGACGTGAAGGCAGGGAACATCCTGCTGACCGAGCCTGGGCAGGTCAAGCTCGGAGACTTTGGCTCCGCCTCCATCCTGGCCCCTGCCAACTCATTTGTGGGCACACCTTACTGGTGAGAGCGCCTCTCTCTTCTTCTCTCCCTCTCTCTTCCTCTCACCTTCCCTCTCTCTCTCTTTTCCTCCCTCTTCCTTCCTCGCCTCCTTTCTCACCTTCCCTCTTCCTCCCCCAGGATGGCTCCAGAGGTGATCCTCGCGATGGACGAGGGTCAGTACGACGGCAAAGTGGACGTGTGGTCACTGGGAATCACCTGCATAGAGCTGGGTAAGACCAGATACACCTGTCTGTCGGGTCACCTGTCTGTCAAACTGGCTTGAAATTGAGACCATTTTGGTTGCATATTGTGTCTGTGCAACCTCAAAATATATTTGGGAGCATTTGTGCGAGTGCAAATCGTTATGGTGCGACCTGTTTTCATTTCTTTGCAAATTGCTCGCTCCAACACAGTATGTGCTGTGAGCTGATACAGTGACCGGTCCAATGTTCTGTCCAACGTTACATAACCAATTAAACTTCATCTTTACGTTCTCAACTTACATTTTTGTTAGGTTAATATTAGAGCCCGACCAATAAAGGATTTTTAAGGCCGATACCGATACAAATATTTGGTGATTTAAAAATCCGATATTCCGATATCGGCCGATATAAAAAATATTTTAAAAATCCAGAAACGCGTAACAAAACAAACTGATTTGCAGTTTCTGATAAATAAAATGTATAAAAATACAAACTTAAGATATGAAACTTAAAGTCCTTTGAACAAAAACACAATTATAAAAAAAAACAAAAAACATTAATATTCATTTATCGGCCATTATAAATGCAGATACCGAGAGTTTGGAAAATGCCCAATATCAGCCGATAATATCGGCCCGCCGATATATCGGTCGTGCTTTAGTTAATATTAGGCTCTTTCCTTTCCCCCATCCCCCCTGCAGCTGAGAGGAAGCCTCCTTTGTTCAACATGAATGCTATGAGTGCCTTATATCACATCGCCCAGAATGAGAGTCCTGTTCTGCAGTCCAACCACTGGTAAGCACCGCACCCTGACCTCTACTGACCCTGGTCTGAACACCCTGACCTCTACTGACCCTGGTCTGAGCACCCTGACCTCTACTGACCCTGGTGTGAACACCCTGACCTCTACTGACCCTGGTCTGATCACCCTGACCTCTACTGACCCTGGTCTGAGCACCCTGACCTCTCTCTGTCTCCATCAGAAGTCTTCTGTGTCATGGTTCTTCTGTGTCTCCAGGTCTGATTACTTCCGGAACTTTGTGGATTCGTGTCTGCAGAAGCTTGTCCAGGATAGACCTACCTCCGACGTGCTGCTCAAGGTAAGCCGGCAAAGTATCCAGGAAGTGAGGACATATGACTGGCTGTGAAGCATACTGTAGATGTTTAAATCTCTCTGCCATCATCAACATCCTGTTGAGCTGAATATTCATCACTTCTATCTTTTCTCTCTCTCATTCCCCCATCCCTCCATCTCCTCATCCCCGCAGCATCACTTCCTGTGCCGGGAGCGCCCGGTGACGGTGGTGATGGACCTGATCGCCAGGACCAAGGACGCGGTGCGGGAGCTGGACAACCTGCAGTACCGCAAGATGAAGAAGATCCTGTTCCATGAGGCCCTGAACGGCCCTGCCCCAGAGGGGGGGGAGGAGGAGGAGGTGAGGGGCCGGGGGGGGTTGAGGAGGAGGTGAGGGGCCGGGGGGGTTGAGGAGGAGGTGAGGGGCCGGGGGGGTTGAGGAGGAGGTGAGGGGCCGGGGGGGTTGAGGAGGAGGTGAGGGGCCGGGGGGGGTTGAGGAGGAGGTGAGGGGCCGGGGGGGGGTTGAGGAGGAGGTGAGGGGCCGGGGGGGTTGAGGAGGAGGTGAGGGGCCGGGGGGGTTGAGGAGGAGGTGAGGGGCCGGGGGGGTTGAGGAGGAGGGCGGGTGATGAAGAGGAGGTGGTATAGTGTCTGTGGTCAGGTCTCCAGAGGAAGGCCAGGGGCCATGTTCGGCTCCATCCTGTTTGAGAGCAGCTCTGCTCTACAGCTCACAGCACTTTACCTCCGTCAGGAAGGGAGGAGGGCCTGTACACACACACACACACCAATGTCCTCTGCCTAGCAGAGGAAAGGCAGGAATGGAGAGAATGCTGGAGTCTAAACAAGCTCTTCTAGTGGGAGACTGTAAATGGGAGTTAAGTGTGTGTGTCTGCATGTGTGAATGAGCATGTGTTAGGTGTGTTTGAGAGGGTGTGTGAGTTAGGTGTATGTTCCTCCAGTAACCCCTCCTCCCCCTCCAGGATGTAGAACAGTACATGCTGAGGACCGGGACCGTGAACAGCATGGAGAGCTCCCATTCGCTGCCGTCCATGTCCATCAGCGCCAGCTCTCAGAGCAGCTCTGTCAACAGTCTGGCCGACGGCTCTGACGACAGCGGGGAGATGGCCATGATGCAGGAGGGAGAGCACACTGTCAGCTCCAACAGCTCTGTCCTACACCAGCCCCTGGTCAGTCTGGGGGTGTGTGTGTGTGGGGGGGGGGGGGGAGAGGGTCTGGGTGGGTGTGTGTGGGGGGGTGTGGGTGGGTGTGTGTGGGGGGGGGGGTCTGGGTGGGTTCAGTCGTGAAGTGTTGCTAGTCAGTTATTGACAGGGTTCTCTCCCCCCCCCCCCCCCCTCCTTCAGAGCCATGACAACATCTATGACGACCCGTACCAACCAGAGCTGCAGGAGCCCCCCCCCTCCTCCGGGGGGGGCGGGGGGCGGAGGCGCAGGGGGCGAGACCACTTCGCCACCATCCGGACGGCGTCGCTGGTGACGCGGCAGATCCAGGAGCACGAGCAGGGCTCCGCCCTCAGGGAGCAGATGTCTGGGTAGGACACGTGATGTCATCATTATGCCTCAGGCTCCGCCCTCAGGGAGCAGATGTCTGGGTAGGACACGTGATGTCATCATTATGCCTCAGGCTCCGCCCTCAGGGAGCAGATGTCTGGGTAGGACACGTGATGTCATCATTATGCCTCAGGCTCCGCCCTCAGGGAGCAGATGTCTGGGTAGGACACGTGATGTCATCATTATGCCTCAGGCTCCGCCCTCAGGGAGCAGATGTCTGGGTAGGACACGTGATGTCATCATTATGCCTCAGGCTCCGCCCTCAGGGAGCAGATGTCTGGGTAGGACACGTGATGTGGTGTTTTGCTAATGCAGAATTCGGTCAAATAAAATCGGTAAAATAGACGTAATGAGTGGCACATAACGTGAAGTAACATGGCTTTTTATTTAGTTTGAGTTTGAACTTGTTCAGTGGATTTTTTGCAGGGCAAGTGGAAGAGAAATGTACTTGCCCTACAAAGAAATCCACTTGTCCCGGACAAGCGGAGAAGCCTTAATGTCGAGCCCTGCGTTAGCTCAGTGTTAATTCCTCCTAGTCTAAGAGCCCCAGTGTGTGACTGGCGGGTGTGTGTGCAGGTACAAGCGCATGCGGCGTCAGCACCAGAAGCAGCTGATGGGTCTGGAGAACAAGCTGAAGGCTGAGATGGACGAGCACCAACTGAGACTGGACAAGGAGCTGGAGACCCAGAGGAACAGCTTCTCTGGAGAGGGAGACAAGCTGAGCAAGAAGCACCTGGCCATCCTGGAGAAGGAGGTGAGGAGGGAGGGGGGCAGGGAGGGGGGGAGAGAAGGAGGTGAGGAGGGAGGGGGGAGAGAAGGAGGTGAGGAGGGAGGGGGGGAGAGAAGGAGGTGAGGGGGGCAGGGAGGGGGGGAGAGAAGGAGGTGAGGAGGGAGGGGGGCAGGGAGGGGGGGAGAGAAGGAGGTGAGGAGGGAGGGGGGCAGGGAGGGGGGGAGAGAAGGAGGTGAGGAGGGAGGGGGGGCAGGGAGGGGGGGGAGAGAAGGAGGTGAGGAGGGAGGGGGGCAGGGAGGGGGGGAGAGAAGGAGGTGAGGAGGGAGGGGGGCAGGGAGGGGGGGAAAGAAGGAGGTGAGGAGGGAGGGGGGCAGGGAGGGGGGGAAAGAAGGAGGTGAGGAGGGAGGGGGGCAGGGAGGGGGGGCAGGGAGGGGGGGAGAGAAGGAGGTGAGGAGGGAGGGGGGGCAGGGAGGGGGGGAGAGAAGGAGGTGAGGAGGGAGGGGGGGAGAGGGGGGGAGAGAAGGAGGTGAGGAGGGAGGGGGGGAGAGAAGGAGGTGAGGAGGGAGGGGGGGAGAGAGGGGGGGAGAGAAGGAGGTGAGGAGGGAGGGGGGGGAGAGAAGGAGGTGAGGAGGGAGGGGGGGAGAGAAGGAGGTGAGGAGGGAGGGGGGCAGGGAGGGGGGGAGAGAAGGAGGTGAGGAGGGAGGGGGGGAGAGAAGGAGGTGAGGAGGGAGGGGGGCAGGGAGGGGGGGGAGAGAAGGAGGTGAGGAGGGAGGGGGGCAGGGAGGGGGGGAGAGAAGGAGGTGAGGAGGGAGGGGGGCAGGGAGGGGGGGAGAGAAGGAGGTGAGGAGGGAGGGGGGCAGGGAGGGAGGGGGGGAGAGAAGGAGGTGAGGAGGGAGGGGGGCAGGGAGGGAGGGGGGGAGAGAAGGAGGTGAGGAGGGAGGGGGGCAGGGAGGGGGGGAGAGAAGGAGGTGAGGAGGGAGGGGGGCAGGGAGGGGGGGGAGAGAAGGAGGCAGGGAGGAATAGGTGGAGGAGGGATAGAGGGTTCTGATGGTTCTGTGTTCCAGACCAAGGCGGCGCTGGCGGAGGAGAAGAAGTTCCAGCAGCACATCCTGGCCCAGCAGAAGAAGGAGCTGAGCAGCCTGCTGGACAACCACAAACGCCTGTACCGCCAGCGCAAGGAGCAGCTCAAGGAGGTAACCCCTGACCTCTAGCCCTGTCCTCTAACCCTGACCTCTAGCCCTGACCTCTAGCCCTGACCCTGACCTCTAGCCCTGACCTCTAGCCCTGACCCTGACCTTGTCCCCCTGCAGGAGCTGAGTGAGAACCAGTCGACCCCCAAGCGTGAGAAGCAGGAGTGGCTGGTGCACCAGAAGGAGTGTCTGCAGCAGCTGCAGGCGGGAGGAGGAGGCGGGGTTGCTACGGAGACAGAGGCAGTACTACGAGCTGCAGAGCCGACAGTACAAGAGGAAGATGCTGCTGGCCAGACAGAACCTGGAGCAGGACCTGCTGAGAGAGGTGCGCACACACACACACACACACACAGCAGGAGTGTGTAGTGTGTGCGCTCCTCTCACCCTCCTCCTCCTCCAGGACCTGAACAAGAAGCAGACCCTGAAGGGACCTGGAGTGTGCCATGCTCCTGCGGCACCACGAGTCCACCCAGGAGCTGCAGGCTCGCCAGCTGGCCTCGGTGCAGCGCACGCGGGCCGAGCTCATCCGCACGCAGCACCAGACTGAGCTCACCAACCAGATGGAGTACAAACAAGCGGCGCGAGCACGAACTCAGACAGAAACACGCTGTGGAAGTCCGCCAGCAGCCAAGAGTCTCAAAGTGAGTCAGACCTCTGAGTCCCTGGGAGGAGGAGGAGGAGGGGGAGGGAGGGGGAGGAGGGGTGGAGGACCAGGAGCTGGGGGGGGGGGGAGGGGGAGGAGGTGGTGTATGAATGTGTATCAGAGGAAATGAAGGAAGGAGGCGAGGAGCTGGATGAAGAAGAGGAGGGTGGAGGTGTGGAAGGAGAGGAGGGTGGAGGTGTGGAAGGAGAGGAGGGTGGGGGTGTGGAAGTGGGAATAGGAAGGTTAGAGAGATGACTGGAGTTGGAGGGAAGGAGGAGGAAGGCTGTGGAGGTGTTCCGAGGTCCTCTACTACAGAGACTGAGGTGGAGAAGGAGGGAGAGACTGAGGTGGAGGAGGAGGGAGAGAGAGAGGTGGAAGAGGAGGGAGAGAGAGAGGTGGAGGAGGATGAGGAGCAGAGAGGAGTGAAGGGGGGGCTGAGGGGAGGTGGAGGGGGGGCTGTGGGAGGAAGAGGAGGGTGGAGAGACCGATACTGATGAAGAGGAGGGCCTTCAGGAAGAGGGCAGGGGCGTGGCTGACGGCTGTCCGTCAGAGGTAAGGTCCTCCCCCTCCCTGGAAAGGAGGCGTGTCCGTCAGAGACATATGGATGACCTGTCAGAGTTCTACTTCCCAGACACCCTGGAGGAGCTGGACCCCCCTCCCCCGCCTCCCTCCCCTCCCCCCATCCTCTCCTCCATCCCCTCTTTCTTCTCTCACGCCATCTGCCTCCTCCTCTCCCTGTCTGCTGCCGCCCAACCCTCCATCCTCACCCTCCTCCTCCTCACCATCTTCCTCCTCTCCCTCCGCCGCTCCCCTCCCCTCCCCTCGCTGGCCTCCCTCCTCCTCTCCTCGGAGCTAGCCCTCCTCGCCCTCTTCTTCTCCTACCTCTTCCTGCGCTCGCTCTGCTCGCTCTCCTTTTCCTCCTACCTGTCTCTCTCCCTGTGGGGCTGCGGCCTGTTCAGCCTGGCCCTCTCCGTGAGCCTGGGGCTCTACTACGTCCCCGTAGCCCTGATCTCAGCCTCCCTGCTCAAACTCGCCCTCCCTCTTCCTGTCCCTGTACCTGCTGGTGGTGCTGGTGGTGCGTCCGGCCCGTGTCTTCCTCCAGGGCGCCCCCCGCAGGCTGAGCCGTCTGTGGATGCGCGTCCTGTTCCGCCTCCCCCCGCCCCCTGTTTGCCGTGTACCAGTCAGTCCTGGGGGGGGCAGGACGGAGCGCAGCCTCTACGACATGTTCCCCAAGGCCGGCCGCAACTGGGGCGTGCGGCAGTCTAGGATCCCCGTGCCCCTGCAGAGCCTGCCCCCAGACTACCAGGCCCGTCGCCGGCCCCCCTCCCCCTGGCCCTGGCACCTGCTCTGGGCACGTCGCTTCCTCCGCCGGCCCCCTGGGGTGCTGGCAGGACCTGGCTAACTCCATGGTGCTGCGCCGTGGCCGGCCGGGTCCTGGGAGAGCTGCCCCCTCGCTGCCTGCTGGGCCTGAGAGCCCTGGGGCTGCTGAGGGAGGAGAGGCCCAGCCGCCTGCCCTCGCCTGCTGCCTCGCCACGAGAGGAAGAGGAGGGAGAGGGAGAGGCAGAGCAGGGAGAGGCAGATGAGGGAGGAGAGGAGAGGAGAGGAGGGGAGATGGGAGTGTGGGCTGAGGAGATCTCAGTCTGAGAGGAGTGTCAGGCCCAAGGTCAGACCCTGGAGATGAGAGGAGGAAGTGTGTGTGTGTGTGTGGGGGGGGGGGGGCGGGGGGATCCATCCTTCATCATCCTTTGTTTGTCATTATCTGGGGGCCATATTGTTGTACCACACTGTTCTTGGTCACCCGGACGGGCTGTGCACATGGCCATATTCTGATTGGCTGTTGAGGACTGGGAGCGCTCAACCCTGTGCACATGGCCATATCTGATTGGCTGTTGAGGACTGGGAGCGCTCAACCCTGTGCACATGGGCCATATCTGATTGGCTGTTGAGGACTGTGTTGCCAAAGCTGCATCACGCTTGTACAACACACAGAGAAGGGCCAGACTTTTTCACTATTGTGCTTTTTGTAAAGTTTTTTACATTTTCTTTTACTATAATTTTTGTTCTTAATTCTTAAGACGATATGTTTGTGGTTATTGTTCAGACCATGTTTGTGCAATCTTTTTAGATATTTTGTATAAGATTTCTAAAAGTCTTGTGGGCTGTGTTAGCACGTGGCTACCACAGGGGGCGCTGAGTCGCTGTCGGGCCGATAGTGGCCACAACCCTCCAGCTCTGGAGGAACACTAATGATCCCCCGGGGACGGGGGCAGCGGGGACCAGGCCAGCGGGGGGCAGCGGGGACAGGCCAGCGGGGGACGGGGGGCAGCGGGGGGGACAGGCCACGGGGCAGCGGGGACCAGGCCAGTGGGGGACGGGGGTCAGCGGGGGACAGGCCGACGGGGGGCAGCGGGGGACAGGCCGACGGGGGGCAGCGGGGGACGGGGGGCGCGGGACCAGGCCGACGGGGGACGGGGGGCAGCGGGACCAGGCCAGCGGGGGGCAGCGGGGACCAGGCCAGTGGGGGACGGGGGGTCAGCGGGGGACAGGCCGACGGGGGGCAGCGGGGGACAGGCCGACGGGGGCAGCGGGGGGACAGGCCGACGGGGGGCAGCGGGGACCAGGCCAGCGGGGGACGGGGGGACAGGCAATAAATTCCACCATTGTCCTGAAACGATGCTAAACTAGGTTGACCAATCAGAGCTGTGTCCTACGCTGCAACTAAGATGAGGTGAAAACTGGAAGAGAATCACCCACAGGCTGAAACCAGATGGTCCTGCAGGGGCCACGGTGACTAAGTCCTGTATAGAGGGGGGCATGGGGGGGGTGCACAGGGGGGGGGGGGGCTCATGATTGTGTTGGGGCCGTTGCCATGACCACACCAGAGCTCACACAGTGACTGTCACATGACTTATTGCTCTAAAAGCATAAACCCTATCATGATTACACCATGTAAACTTTTTTTATTAGTGTCCTTGAGGTGAATATATAGCAGTTGTCTGCTTAAAGTATTTACATAAGGTTTATATTCAAAAATATATTGTATTAAGTGATGTGCTTCCGTAGATGTGAAGCTATAGATGGAAAGGCTTTTATGATTATAATTTAACTGGGATTATTTAATACAGTTAAATATATCTGAAGACAATCTTTTGGGGGAAATATGCAATAGTAAATCAAATCCAAAGATTTTGGGGAAATGTTTGAACGTGTCTCTGTAATAAGACATTGTAAACTCTGAAGTGATAATCCCTGTCAAACACAAGTTTGTCCTAGTTCCCAAAAATATATTTTCAGCGTTCAGTGAGTCTAAATAGTGGGTTTAATGTTTATACTTGAAGGATTTTTAAACACGGTTCAAAATCTTGGCTGAAATGTGAGATGTTCATGTGTTGACGTGTGCAGGTTGGATCAGAAGTTTTGCTTATGCCCAATACAAATTTTAAATTATTTAGTTTTACAGAATAGATATCCAAAAGTATCAGAATACATTTTTAGATATTATTATAAGTGCAGGAATACTACTTTAAACACAGGTTCTTTCAGAAAGTATTCCCCTTTCACAGTAGAGCTTTGCTCATGGAAGGGGATGTATTCTGGTGGGGAGGGAGCATCTCTGTCTCTCTCTGCCTCTCTCCTTCTCCCCTCTTTCTCTCCCTCTCTCTCTGCCTCTCTCCTTCTCCCCCTTTCTCTCCTCCTCTCTCTTGCCTCTCTCCCTTCTCCCCTCTTCCTCTCCTCTCTCTCTGCTCTCTCCCTTTCTCCCGTCTTCTCTCCTCTCTCTCTCTGCCTCTCTCCCTTCTCCCCTCTTTCTCTCCTCTCTCTTCTCTGCCTCTCTCCCTTCTCCCCTCCTTTCTCTCCTCTATCCTCTCTGCCTCTCTCCCTTCTCCCCTCTCTCTCTCTCCTCTTCTCTCTGCCTCTCTCCCTTCTCCCCTCTTTCTCTCCTCTCTCTCCTCTGCCTCTCCCCTTCCCCTCTTTCTCTCCTCTCTCTCTCTGCCTTTACCCTTCTCCCCTCTTTCTCTCCCCTTCCCCTCTCTCCCTCTCCCTCCCTCTCTCCCCTTCCCTCTCCCTCTTTCTCTCCCCTCCCCTCTCCCTCCCTCTGCTCTGCATGTTAACCAGGAGAAGTAGGGTAAGCTGCATACAGGGCAGGTTAGTGGGGAGCTTCCTGACCCGGTCTAGTTTGTTTTTACCACAAGCGTCTGTATGTTCCCCCAAAACTCAATTATAACTTGTTCACCCTGGTGTGTTATTGAATGTAATTTATCATTTTCAAATTGTTTGTGTGTTCCATTATGATTTGTGTTCCATTATTGTACCTTTTTGTTTTTTGTTTACATTTGTTTGTTATGTCTTGTGTGCGTTTGCATTTCTACATAGTTTTATCACACGTTTTATTATTGAGTGTTTAATACTTGCAGTAATGCCAGTACTATGTGGTTTGGCGGCCATCTTGTCAGCATTTCACCCTCGTCCGTGTGTGTTGCAGTAGTATGCACTATGTGAGTGGAAGCATAAGAAATATGTTGTCATACTTTACACATTTCTCCATATTTTCTCCTGCACAGAAAATATTACAGAAATAAATTATTTTTGTTGAATTCATCGTCTTGTTCATTTTATCATTTAAGTCTTTGTTCGCCATTACCCTCAACACCCTTCCCTCTCCCTCCCCCTCCTCCCTCCCCCTCATCATCTCTCCCTCCCTCCTCCTCCCTCCCCCTACAACACACTCTCCCTCCCCTACCCCCCCTCATCATCTCTCCCTCCTCCCTCCCCCCTCATCATCTCAGCCTCCCCCCCCCTTCTTAGACACCTGGGAACCTAAGTATGGCTCAGGTCAGGTGACAGGTCAGGTGACTGTCAGGTGGACACAAGGTTATGAAATATGAATTATCCAAGGATCAAATGAGCTGCTGCGAGGGGGAATATCCCCTACATATTAGACACAACGTACCTACATTTCATCAAGTACATTACAGTTAACTAAATCGCCTGCAAACCATTATAAAAATACCCACCCCAGCCTCTCAGCCTGGTCTCCTCCAGCCTCTCAGCCTGTGTCTCCTCAGCCTTCAGCTGTGTCTCCTCAGCCTCTCAGCCTGTGTCTCCTCAGCCTCTCAGCCGTGTCTCCTAGCCTATCAGCCTGTGTCTCCTCCAGCCTCAGCCTGTGTCTCCTCTAGCTCAGCCTGTGTCTCGCTTCTCCCAGCCTCTCAGCCTGTGTCTCCTCCAGCCTCTCAGCCTGGTGCTCCTCCAGCCTCTCAGCCTGTGTCTCCTCTAGCCTCTCAGCGGTTCTCTAGCTCTCGCCTGTGTCTCCTCTAGCCTCTCAGCCTGTGTCTCCTCCAGCCTCTCAGCCTGTGTCTCCTCCAGCCTCTCAGCCTGTGTCTCCTCCAGCCTCTCAGCCTGTGTCTCCTCCAGCCTCTCAGCCTGTGTCTCCTCTAGCCTCTCAGCCTGTGTCTCCTCTAGCCTCTCAGCCTGTGTCTCTCCAGCCTCTCAGCCTGTGTCTCCTCAGCCTCTCAGCCTGTGTCTACCTCAGCTCTCAGCCTCTCAGCCTGTGTCTCCTCTAGCCTCTCAGCCTGTGTGTGTCTTCTCCAGTCCAAGGAGCTGCAGATCAAGCGTCAGTTCCAGGACACGTGTAAGATCCAGACCAGGCAGTACAAGGCCCTGAGGAACCACCTGCTGGAGAGCACTCCCAAGGCCGACCACAAGGGGGTGCTGAAGAGGCTGAAGGAGGAGCAGACAAGAAGTTGGCCATCCTGGCCGAGCAGTACGACCACTCCATCAACGACATGCTGTCCACGCAGGCGGTGAGTCAGGCAAGCAGACCTCTCTCTCTCTCTGCACCGCACCCTCGCCCGGGCATGCCAGAGCAACCTTCTACCTCCCTACCTCCTCACCCTCTCTACCTCCTCCCCCTCTCTACCTCCCTACCTCTCTACCTCCTCCCCCTCTCTACCTCCTCTACCTCTCTACTCCTCCCCCTCTCTACCTCCTACCCCTCTCTACCTCCTCTACCTCTCTACTCCCCTGCCCTCTCTACCTCCCCTACCTCTCTACCCTCTACCTCTCTACCTCCCCTCCTCTCTACCTCCCTCTCCCTCTCTACCTCCTACCTCCTCTACCTCTCCTCCTCTCCTCCTCTCCCCCTCCTCCTCCTCTACCTCCTCCCCCTCTCTACCTCCTCCTCCTCTCTACCTCCCCTACCTCTCTACCTCCCTCTCTCTCCTCCTCCTCCCTCTCTCCTCCTCACCCTCTCTACCTCCTCTACCCTCTCCTCCTCTCCTACTCCTCTCCTCCTCTACCTCCTCCCCCTCTCTACCCTCCTACCTCCCTCCTCTCTACCTCCTCCTCCTCTCCCTCCTCCTCCTCCCCTCCTCTCTACCTCCTCCCCTCTCTACCCTCCCCTCTACCTCCTCTACTCCCTACTCTCTCCTCCCCCTCTCTACCTCCTCTACCTCCCCTACCTCTCTACCTCCTCCCCTCTCTACCTCCTCCCCCTCTCTACCTCCTCTACCTCCCTACCTCTCTACCTCCTCACCCTCTACCTCCTCCACCTCTCTACCTCCTCTCCCTCTCTACCTCCTCCACCTCTCTACCTCCTCCACCTCTCTTCCTCCTCTACCTCCTCCACCTCTCTAGTTCCTCCCCGGCTCAGCCACTCTGCCTGAAGATAGACCCATGTGCCAACCCTAACCCACCACCCGAATAAGATACACCAGTCCTGGATGAAGACTCCTGCTATGCTTCCCTCCGCCCTCCTCCCTTCCCTCCATGTTGCAGCTGTCAGCTGTGTCCTTGCTTGCTCCTGTGTCCTGGTGTTTAAGCCCCAGGTCACCCTGCTCTCTGTATTAGCAGTTCACACTAGGCCACCTCTGCCCACATGCAGATGTTCCTGCTGACAGGACAGATCCACATTACCCTGTCTCCACTCAGACTAACAGCAACAGCATTAAATACATGCAAATCCACCATATTTATAAAAGCCGATTTATTTACCAGACAAATTACATTCCTCCACTGTTTAACAATATATATAGTATAGCATGTTGGGATCCTTGTTCACCTTTGAATACAAATATTACGATCAGACCACAGCTCATCACCTTGTAGACATCTGACCTGCTCAGGGTTAGAGATGCTGCTCTCCTCGGGGAGGACATGAAACTCCCTCTGCTCCTCCTCTCCTCCTTACCTCCTGCCTCTCCTCCTTACCTCCTGCCTCTCCTCTCCTCCTTACCTCCTGCCTCTCCTCTCCTCCTTACCTCCTGCCTCTCTCCTCCTTCCTCCTCCTCTCCTCCTTCCTCCTCTCTCCTCTCCTCCTACCTCCTGCCTCTCCTCTCCTCCTCCCCTCCTTACCTTCTGCCTCTGCTCCTCCTCTCCTCCTGCCTCTCCTCCTCTACCTCCTGCCTCTCCTCTCCTCCTTACCTCCTCCCTCCTGCCTCTGCTCCTCTGCTCCTCCTCTCCTCCTTACCTCCTGCCTCTCCTCTCCTCCTCCCCTCCTTACCTTCTGCCTCTGCTCCTCCTCTCCTCCTACCTCCTGCCTCTCCTCCTGCCTCTCCTCCTTACCTCCTGCCTCTCCTCCTTACCGCCTCTCCTCCTCCTCTCCTCCTTACCTCCTGCCTCTCCTCCTTACCTCCTGCCTCTCCTCCTCTCACCCTCTCCACTTCCTCCTGTCCTCCTCCTCTCTCCTCTCCTCATCAATGGGGCTGACATCTCACACTCTGTCCTCAGTTGCGATTGGACGAGACCCAGGAAGCAGAGTACCAGGTGCTGCGGATGCAGCTGCAGCAGGAGCTGGAACTGCTGAACGCCTATCAGAGCAAGATCAAGATCCACACCGACTCCCAGCACGATAGGGAGGCCAAGGACCTGGAGCAGAGGGTTGTCCATCCGCCGGGCCCTGCTGGAGCAGAGGGTATGACTGGGGGGGGGGGGGTGAGAGTGTGTGTGTGTGTTTGGTACTTCTTGTAGCAGGTCCTGCTCCAGGTTCTGTGTGTGTGAGATACACATGAGCCTGTGCACCTGGCTGCAGCATACTAAGCTCACCACAGGGGAAGACCAGCCAGGCTCACACCTGTGATGTTGTTGTTGTTTAGATCGAGGAGGAGATGCTGTCCCTGCAGAACGAGCGCTCTGAGAGGATCCGCACGCTGCTGGAGCGGCAGGCCTGTGAGATCGAGAGCTTCGACTCTGAGAGCATGCGTCTGGGCTTCAGCAACATGGCCCTCACTGGCATCCCCAGCGAGGCCTACCCCAAACAGGGCTACGGCCCCCCGGGGCCCCCCGGCCCCCGCTCCGCCAGTCACTGGAGCCATGGGGGCCATGCCCCCAACGCCCGCCCTCCAGCCAGCCCCACTCCCGCCGCAGCGGGGGGAGCAGGGGGGAGGGCTCCTCCCACGGCCGTGGGCGTGATGGGGAGGGAGGGGAGGGAGGCGCACCACTCGTCTCGCTCCTCGTGCCTCCTCCTCCTCCTCGTCCTCCTCCTCCTCTCACCACCACCGCCACCACCTCCCTCAGCACTACCACCACCAGAGCACACCCCAGCTGTACCGCGAGCGGGAGAGAGAGAGGGAGCGTGGAAGGAGCGGAG